>BQNB010053685.1:0-39883 GCA_026074375.1 Tanacetum coccineum
TCAGCTCGATCCTGAAGACTACGCTTCATCTTTAAATACAATTGATATTGAAGGTCAACTGATGAATTTGTTGGATTAGATGAACTTGTGGTTGGATGAATGTGAATATGGTTGGATGAATGTGAATAACATTGGATTGAACAAAGTCTTTAAAAAGTTTGGTTATGATCTTTGGTGCGTGTGTTTTGGATTCTTAAGAAATAAAAGCAAGTACTTCTGAATGAAAGGCGTCACGATCCTCAATGATGGTGTTAACTATGCATGGTTTTAGGTTGGCTTCAATTAAATCATTGGTAACATTCTTAGCAATTTTTGGAACAACTTCATGTAAAATGTCATCAATCTTGTTATGAGTTTCCCAAAACTTTGCAGTGGTGACACATTTCCTTTCCATGTCTTGAATCATATAACCTTGACGCTTGCACATCTTGCGAAGCGCTCCTAGAAGATGATAGTATTTACTAGAAATTCTTTTCTTGACTTGTGGTTGTTTGGATGTTGAAATTGTTGGATTTGAAACAATATCCGTCAATTCTTGAAAAATTTTCTTATCTGAAGATAAGATTTTCCTAAGGGAACTAAGTGGTGTGAGAATTGTTATCTGCATCTCCTCATTCCTAATCTCCAAACTACCCATATCATCATCCTGCTTCTCTCTTTCTTTATCATCATCATCATCAATAACTTCTGGATTATCCTTATGACTCCCAAGCTCTATCCTATCCTCAGAGTCATCATCATCTTTCTCAACTGTTTGCTTTTGCTTAATTGTTATTTTGAATGACTGTTGTAGTGAACTGGATTCTCCTGCAATTTGCTTCATCTTCTTCCACACCGGAGGACTAGCAGAAATGGTAGGTGATCTGTGGGTGCTAGGTGTAATCCTATGCGTTCCTTGGGTAGAAACAACCGGTTACGGTTGATTCATTAGAACGTCTACCTTTATGAACATTGTCTCATACTCCTTGAAATCATTCATTTCTCTAATCTTCGCAGTTAAGAAAACATCCGAAACCAGCATCCCTCGAACTGAGACATTCCCCGTTATGTACACATTAACTAATGGAACATAATCCTTGATAGAATGATAGTCCTCTTCAATCCTTTTGGGAATATCGGGGAATTTCTTCATCAGATCAGCAACAATCAGCTTGATGAAACGAGGATACTGAATAGGCTCCTTTTTCTGAAACACATTATTCATAAAATCCCACCAAAGAAGAGCAACATAATCAGCATGTGTTTGGTTGAGTACAACATGAAACAACTAAAGAATTTTGATCTTGGTCTGATCATGGCCAGAAGTTCTTGTTGTTAAGCAGCGGTTAAATACTTTGAACATACTCTGCCATGGTTGAGCCAGATTCTTCGTGTAGAAAGCACTTACTTTGTCAACAACACCTTGATAACTGACTATGTTCATGAATGTTTTAATAGTGTTGATGTTGTCTTGTGCGACAAATGGATTCTCAGGAGTTTCCACTGGTAAATGAAGAGTATCACGGAACATATCCACAGTGTATGTGAATTGTGGAGTGTCCAACATGAACTTGATCGTGTCCTCATAATATGGTACCTTGCTCACCGTCCGCCAGAATTGTTGTAGGTAGACCACAAGGACATCAGCAGTTACAGTTAGTGCGTGACTAAGACAATGATCAAGTAGTATCAGCCCAACTATCTTGTATTCAGGAGAGCCAGGAATACTCTGCAACACCGCATAATTGTTGCATCTCCCGATTGGTTTATATTGTGGAACAAGTTGAGCTGCTGGAATCACGTGTTGAGCCATGTGGAATACTGTATGATGACATAAAATGATTAGTGAGATGAGATATTTGACATGTTTTGTCTCTTTCCGGATACTGAATAGCTTCCTTTTTCTGAAACACATTATTCATAAAATCCCACCAAAGAAGAGAAGCATAATCAACATTGTTGGTTGAGTACAACATGAAACAACTGAAGATATTGAGCTGTGTCTGATCATATGGCCCGAAAGTTCGTGTTGATAACATTGTTGAATACTTTGAACATAGTCTACCATGGTTGAGCTAGATTCTTCGTGTAGAAAGCACTTACTTTGTCAACAACACCTTGATAACTGACTCTGTTCATGAATGTTTCAATAGTGTTGATGTTGGCTGGTGCGACAAATAGATTCTCAGGAGTTTCCACTCGTAAATGAAGAGTATCACGGAACATATCCACAGTGTATGTGAATTGTTAAGTGTCCATCAGGAACTTTGAATCGTTCCCTCGATCTGGTACCTGCACGACCTTCTACCAAATATTGTATTTACACACCAGGGCTTTCACAGATGCAGTAGTGCGTGACTGAGAACAATGATCAATTTATCAGTCCAACGTATCTGGCATAGGAGACAAGTAATACTCCGCTCAACACCGCATACTTGTTGCATCTTCCAAATCGTTGTATTATAATAACAAGTTGAAGCTGTGAATCACGTGTTGAGGACCATGTGGGAATACGTATGATGAGCATGAAATTATTAGTGAATAGATATAGTTTTTAAAATATGCACATATTTGACATGTTTTGTCTCTTTCCTCCTATAATGTTTTTTATGCTACCCTGGCATTCTTTTGAACATATCTGAATCATTTTCTTTCTCATGCCTATCTTGATTTTTCGGCTCATGCCATATGCTTATTCTTATTAAACTCATTTATATGATCTGGCATTTCTTTTCTATCATACTTTGATTTGCTTTTTCACGTATTGATTATCACTCTCTTTCCTGGTTGTTTTCCTCACCACAAAAAGTTTTTTGTTAAAATACTCCTTTTAAGAAATAATAAAGATATGCTCTAATTTTTGTTTTAAAAACCAACATTGAACTTTTAAAAATCCAAAGAGTAGAGCTTGATATTCTTTAAAACCTTTTGTGAAAGCTACCACTTGCGACTACAAAATTACAATTTTTTTGATTAGAAATTGAGATAACTATTTTCCGAAGCAAGGAATTTATTTCAAAATTCTGGAAAACAGATGATTACAAATCCAATCTATGAAATAAATGGATGATCACTAAGCCACTGCACCAACCTCTTTCTGTCAAACTGCAAAAACGGTCTGAAACCGACATGACTTAAACCATTTAACCAATTTAATTTTCTAAAGAGAGCAAAAATCATTTGAATGACTTTGAAAAATCCTTTTTCAAAAACTTGAACTTTTTCTATTGATGATACGTTTAAACGTTATTATCACAGACAGTTAGACACACTTTTTTGCATTTCCATCATAGAGGTCCTTTTTATAACTTAAAGCATTGATCACTTTTGTACTGAAAAATTTTGTTAAACAAAACAGTTATCTTAATATACGATATTGAATGTCGTAGATTGTCTCAATCTCATCTTTAAATTTTTAAGAAACTCGTAATACCGGACAAATCATCACCTATTTGGTTCCATTGATCAATATAAAACTTATGATTTGTAAACAAAGATTTATCATTTGATTTCGTAGGATCCTTTTTATAACATTAAAACCCTGTGTGAGATTCGACTGAAAACAGAAATTTGATCCTATTTTTCCTTTATACGGAAAACCCAAAATTCAATTCAATAACCCTTACGAAACCCATAATTAACCCAAAACATCACTTAACGAAACCCAATGGCCCAACACTGTGTCAAGAGAAACCCGAAACCTGTGAACATTTACTTTCGGAACTTTGATTTAAAATATAGATGTGACAACTTAATAATCCTGCTTATTTCAATAGCTTATTTATTATCTTTCATCATTTAAGCTTATTTATCAAACTTTCAAAGTTACGAAACCTGTCTTAGTTACGAAACCAATGATTACAGTCCATAAAGTGATTATTTCCAGTGATCAATCAATTCCAATCATGTTATATCAATCACATATTACATTTTGGGAGCCGGAAACCTATGTAATACAATAAAATAGAACAATTAAAAGCAATAATATAACTAAACAGACTCTGATGTCATACTTTTCCTTTTCTGCACAGAGAGGTTTAACAAATCGATTGGATCGAAAGTTCTTATATACGCAAGAGCGTCAGAATGCCTTAGAGAATATATGAAACCCAACTTTTTTATTTTTACGAAAGTGATAAAGTTTTCGTATGTAACTGTGCCTTTTATATCTCCGAAAATAACTTTCATATTTTGGCAAATTTAGTCCCTTAAGTTCTGACTAAAGATATTAAAACCTATAAAGAACTACACGTTTGCATGTTTGACAGATTAAGTCCTTGATGTAGTTTTCTATTCGTAAACCTTTAATCCCAACGAAAGCTACTTTCTAACTTTGTCATTTTCAGTCCCTTGAGTTTCTTTCGTAAACTTTTTAATCCCTACGAAAGCTAATTTCCAGCTTTGTCATTTTTAGTCTCTTGAGTTGCTTTCGTATACCTCAATCAATCATACGAAAGTTATATTTTTCATTTTTCACCTTTTATTTTCAAAAATTACTTTCGTATCCCTTTTTTATTCAAAAATTTTCATAACTCCCCCTTGAAGTTAGACCACTTTTACAAAAATAATCCTTTTAATTTAATTTCTCCAATTAAGTTCCTGTTTCTACTAAAAAAAATTTTAACTCCCCCTCGAATAGTTATCCACTTTTGAAATATCCTTTCTTACAAAATTTGTTCGAAATGAAGTTATTTTGCTTTTAAGCACACAATTTCAATTTTATGATGATGATGATATCCTGAAAATTTTATAACATCCCCCTCAACAAGAAAACTATTTAAAGAACTTTTGAGCGATAGTTAATTTTGTATTTGTGAACATTTGTATGAGAAATTTTTAAAAAAATTTCAAAGGAAATTTCATAACTTCCTTCGAATAAAATATCTAAATGTAAGAACTCATTCAAAGAGATTGTTATATTGTTATAATTTTTCGACCTTGAATTCACAAGAAGAAATCTTTTTTTCTGATATGAATTGGATTTGGCAAAACACATTTTGTTTAGGCAGTGAAGAGAGTATTTTATGATTTTCCTCCCCCTGCATCAATGATTACATTATATGCATTTGAAGGACCATTTTATAATAAAAAAGTTCTGTACCATAAGACCGGTTTTAGAAGCGCATAAAATAGTGTTTGAATCCTTAAGTTAAATTTTTAATATTTAAAAAAATCTTTTTTGTGTTTTTTTTTTTTTGGATTTATAAATATTTTCAATTTTTGTGTTTGTTGTTGATGTATTAAACAAAATGGTTTTTTATGTAAGATCTTTTCATTCAAGAAGAAAACTGAGCGATACGTTTCAACTGTGGTTGAGTCATACACGCATAAGCTAAGCTCCGAATATGCTATGATATAATGAAGAAAGTATATATAAGTGATTAGAGATCAAATATAATATAAGGTAAGTATTTTCCATCGGAGTTTAAGAAACAAACTTTCACACAAAGTTGTCCTCAAAAAACCTCCGCGTGTCGTTTTCCCCCCTCGACGAATCGTGAATTGAAAATTCGTAATGTTCGTGAATCGCCCGTATTTTGAATAGTTTTTAAAAGAATTGTGAATTTGTGTTCTTCTAAATCCCTCTAAATGGTCAAGACAAGTAAATAAATGCACTGTAAAAACAAGAAATGACAATTAAACATGTAAGCATAAAATGTAAACGGGAATTAAAAACGCGACAATTAAAACCCTAAATTATAAAAAAAATTAAACCTAAAATGATTTTTTTCTACTTTTTTCTAATCCAATTAACCTAACGTATAATGAAAGCAAGGAAATTCTAAAATGAGAATACTTAAAGCTTAAAATCGAAGAAAACAAGGAACGTAATGAAATCCCGTTCTTAAAAAGTAAATTACAAAAATATTAACCCTTACAAGAAATTTAAATCCTAAGTCTAAAATATGATTAAAAAAAAATTTTATATAAAAAAGAAATTTAAATTTTTTTTGAATATTTTGTTTCGTATTTTTTAGATTTTTTAAAGTTTGAACAAAATTTAATTCACAAAAATAGAGAAAATATTAAACTTTGACTAAAAATTCTAACAAAATTCCTAAAAATTACTAAGGTTGTAAAGATTGTATGAAAAATAAAACTTACTAATAAGCTAAGACGAATAAGCCTGGAAAAAGAGAAATATACAACAAAGTGCTTAAAAAAAAGAGCTCAAAAAGGAAAAAAGAATAAAAGGTGCTCCTATGACAGAAAAGTCCCAGGGCAAAGTTGGTATGAGGCGTTAGTTGAATGCGGCGTTTAAAAAGGGTATGAGGTGGGTAAAGGTCCAGGGTTTCGAGCCTTGCTCACTCCCTTGATTTTTAAGTTATAATATATTATTAATTTTGTTATAGGGTAAATTATCTATCTGCGGGATGATTACTATCTTTTTTTTTTTTATATCATATATTTTTTTCTGTATTGTTTTAAACAATTTTAATTTACATTTTTAATTTATTTATTTATTTCGTATTTAATAAAACAGAATATATGTACTTGTATAATAATTTTTTGTTTTATTTTTCCTCGCCGCTAACATCCCCCTTTTATTTTTTTTGCAAAAATTCAAAAAAAGCAAAGTTGTAAAACAACTAAAAATAAGCAAGTTTAACAAAAGCAACTTTTTATTTTATTTAAGTAATATGCCAGAAAATGAGCTTTAAGGTTGACATATTATGTCTTAAAAGTTAAAAGCTTTTTCACTAAACTAGAAAACTAAGAATAAGCTAAAACAAAAAATTCATAAGCTACCTACAATCTACCACTAACCTAATAAGCTAGTGAAAACCAATTTTGAACAAAAGTAATAAGCCATAAGCTGAAAAAGTTCAAATAAGTACTTATGTAAAACTGAGTTCAAAACAGATAATCAAGCAACATTGAGCTTATTTTTAACTAAGCAAAAGGATCCTTATGGCTTTCTAGCTTATACCATCTTAAAGACTAGCCAACAAGCTACTTGAAATAGCTTTTAAAACTTATTTTGAAAATCAAATGATTAAGGAAAAAGCTAAATGAAAAAGGCTTATGTACTCGGATAAAATACTGAGTATTATTTCTTTTTGGTTTTAAAAAAAAAAATAGAATGCTAAAAGAAGGCTTAAAACAGATAGGTAAATAAGCTAGTTTTTTTCAAAATAAGATCAAATAGATTAAATATGACCTACAAACTACTTATGCATGAAATTTGAAAAGCTTAAAACTACTTTTACTAGCTAATTTTTAAGGTTGAAAAAGGATAAATGGCTGTTTTAACCTACTGATGCATTTGACATGAATTTTTACCAAGACTTAAGACCTACAAGATAGGCCTAAGACTTTGTTTTTATACTATTTTAAGAACAAAAAACAAAGTTATGAGCAATTGAAAAACTAGAACCAAACTATGCATATTACCCTAATGATTATACAACTTATGTCCACATATGCTAATTACTAAGGCTAAACTAATCAAAAGCTTATAAATTCTAACTTATAAACTTAAAATATGATTTATAAAATATGTTCAAGGAGCCAAATGGTCCTAGGCAGTACGCTGCCCCCCCTCTGAACAAACACGACCCTTTTAAAAACTTTTCAAATCATATAAGCTTAATAAAAATTGCAAATTAAGACACAGAGACCTTAAAAACCAGATAACAAACATCGTAAAACAAACTTAATGAGTATGATCTATACTACAAAAATAAGCAAAAAGTTATAAGTCTAACAGTAACTTCTAAATTTTTAGATTTAATTTACTGTTTTATAAAAGTAAATGCAAACTATGATCTAAGCCAACCGATTAAACATATTAAGCCTAAAACAAATGCTTTAATAAACAACAATAAGCTCACTTTTAACAAAAAGTAGCGAGTAATAACAGTTTTAAGCTAATAGAAACAATAAGCTAGAAATTAAATGAAATAGGAAAAGAAATGTACCTACACCTCCAGCTAAACAAGGTATTGGCTCACAAGAGAGCTTAATCTACAAGCTCTTGTACTTGTAGATAACAACAATAAAGTCCGCTAACCCGTCCAAAAGTGGCTTATCGTCCGCACATTAAGCTATCCATTATAAAGCCAAGGTAAGATGAAATTAATCTAATCATTTGAAGTTGAAAAACTATCTTAAATGAAATCTTTATAAAACTTAATTTGAGCTTATTGAAGTATAAATGAATCTTTGTTCAATACACCTTTTTGTAATTAAAAATTTAAGCAAAATTCTCATAAAAGAAAAACACAGTTTTAAGGTAAATTGCAATTTTATTAATAAAGCAAAAGATTACATTGCTTTTTAAATGAAAATTACATTAAGAAAATACAAATAAGCTGAAATTAAGCTATTATTAAACTACCTACACTACTCCCACTCCTAGATGATGTTGCACTGTGTGAGAGAGCTTTTTTTTATAGCCTTGAGCAGATGCTTCTAGGTCTTCACATGCTCCTCCATCCATTTAATCATAGCCTTCCATCAATAACTAACTCTTGATCAATCAATTAGGGTCGTTGGATTGAGTGCCATGTTTTTCAGCCAATGAGGTGCACGAGATCGCCAACGTGGCATTCCTTGGTGTCAGACGTGTCATTCAAAAGTTTCTAGTAAGCAAAAGTATGTGTACTTGAAGTAATTTACCCTGTGACTTGTTGGGGGTGAAAAGAAGGAAACTTTAGAAATTTAAAGACAGTAATATGTTTATGAAAGGGTTTGACCCTTGTTTTGATTTTGACCAAAGGTAAAAAGAGTTGTTGGGCTCATGTTATATTATATGGGCCTTGACCTTTTTTATAAATAATTTGGGCCGGGAATGATTATTGGTTGAGTGTAAAAATAACACTTAACAAGTGTTATTAACATCCGTTTTGTTTTTGGTTTTGTTTGTGTAGTATTTAAACACCGTTAGTCTTTTATGAATTAGGGACTAATGGCGTTATTTTATTTGACGGTTTTGGTGTATTTTGGGTTTAAGGCTCTTGTCTTGGGTTTTTATTGATAAATGCACACTTTGGCCTCGGCTTTTCACGTTCTTTCTTTCTCGTGTCCGGTTTTGTCCATTTTTGCCTTGATTTTGTCTATTTCTTTAATATCCGTACCTACACATACACGAAACAAAAAACAAGCATGATATTTGCCATTTTTATTATGTTTTTGGTCTTTTGGGTTCGTTTTTCAAGGTAAAATGTATGTATAAAATAGCAATTATCAAATTCCCCCATACTAAGGTATTGTCGTGTCCTCACGCAATGTTGTATGCTTTAAAACCTTATACCTCAAAACTTCCCCAAACTAAATCTTTGAAAAGTAGCAAAGACTTTTATGGGGAGAGTTAAGAAATTACAAGCTTTAAAACATCCCATTTTCCCATTTTTCAAAACTTTTCCATTGTTATGCTGTCTTTTTTTTTAACTAACTGAATATTCTGAACTATCGTTATTTCCATAACGTTTAAGATCATAGAACAAGAGCATTTTGATCTGAAATGCCCCAAAAAGGAAAATTTATCGTCCCCAGGACTGTTTCACTTGCTGCCAAAGCCAACGCTTTAAAACAGAAATCACCGGCTAAATAATCATTAAAATGCTAACATTACTCATAATTGCACTGGTGAGCTTTTCACTCCCCCTATTATTTTATCTAGGTGAAGTGTGTCTATATTGAATTTCAAGACCATGTTCATACATTTTCAAAATTCTTATCTTCACGATTCCCACCTGAGAATAATGATTTGATAGCGAGATCATCCCATGTAGCTGTCTTTCGTCTCGTGCACATCCACTCCCACAACCTTGCGCTAAGTGACCAGGCTTTTGACACCCCACAGAGACTAGTATCGGGACTCACGGACCTTAGGTTTCAAAAGCTATCAGGTTTCCCGTTTACACATCGCTTATTTAAAAACTTAAAATAGAATAGTCAAAGTTCAAAAGCATATTTAAATTTAACAAAAAGAGATCTATTTATTAATTCAAACTTAATATTAAACATAACATTTATGCAATTGTAACCCTCGACCTTTTAGAAGGCTGCAACATCGGTTATGAGCCGGCAAGATGCAGCAAACTTTAATCAGTCTCGGATTTTTATTCTTACTATGGGCTTTTTTTAGAAGACTACCACATCGGTTGTGAGTCGGCAAGAGGTAGTAAACTTTTATCAGCCTACAATTTTTATTCTTATTATTATATTTTTTTTTCATTTTTCATTATTTTATTTTTTTTTAATATAGAAAAGACCTCTTTTTGAAAAATTCAAGTATAAGTTTGAACTAAGACTAAAAATTTTGCTATATACTACATAAAAATTGTTGATTTAAGTTTAATCTCCAAAAATAGCACGTATGATTAGTCCTGTTAAGAGCTTATGGGAGAAAAAGCCACAAATTACATACATGAGCTCTTAAGATTTCCAAATAATCCTTGTTTAGCATCCAACTCATACTTAACTCTATCATTTTTCGTTCTTCCCGGATTTTCCCCAACGGCTGACCAGAGAAATAGGGCCTAAACGTTACGGAACAACCTAGCTCTCAAACCACGCTCGATCGGTTCAAAAAATATTCTTAAATCCACCCATTGGAAAGTCAAAATGGACAAAACACTTATTTTATTTTTGAAAATTTTAAATTTTTTCATTTTTTTGAAATTTTGGTGGTAAAAATGGGATTACGTGAAAACAACGGCAGCAGGCACAATCAAATCGATAGATTCCCCCCATACTAAAACTACACATTGTCCTCAATGTGAGATCCCCCATACTAATTTCCATACATAATCTTTGTATTAAAGGTCTCTACCAGAATCTAAAGCCGTTTATTAATATGCTAAAGATAAACGTTAGTCGATAAGATTTTAGGATATCGGATTCCCTAAATGAAGCTGAGGATATGAAGCTCGAATGAATGGACAAAACCATGAGCACGAGAGTCTTCAAAATCCGGGTAATCCTGGACATATCAACACAAACCAACAAAATACGAAACACGAGAAAGGAAGAGGCGAGCCTCCTCACATTAATTGTTAGAAAATAGATAAGAAGATAGAAACGCTTGTTTTTGTTAACCGAGGTCACGAGCGTGACGTCGAACCTCGAATTTAAGTTTTCATAGGGAAGCAAATGGAAGAAAAAATCTCAATCGGCTTTCATTAATGTTTGATAAACATTTAAAGCACATGAAAAGTTCCTCCCGATGAGATCCACACTGGCTCTAGTGGAGATGCGAGGGTCAAAAATGGTGGCTTCATCTCCCGGTGATGAAGAAGTAAAGGAGAATCCCCAGGGTATGGTGAATACGTGAGAAAAGTCCAAGACAATCGAAGGAATTGTCATCTTCAATTATTCCTAGAAAGCATCAATCTCACTCCGCCCTTGGTCAAAACATTCGTCGTTCATTAAGCTCATCAAATTGTTTATTCAGCTGGTGCATCGGCTCATGTGACAGATTGCGCTCATAAATCGGGAAAAAAAAAAAAAAAAAAACCAGATCTGTCGATAGTTTAAGTTGTCAAGAAAAACGTTATCCTCTCTGAGTCTAAATCACTCCAAATTACCCTGTAGGTAATCGAGTCTTCTTGAACAAGAAATGTATCAACCTCCTCTATAAGAAAATCACTATCCAGAAACAGGAATAGGAGAAAAGGAAGGATTTTCAAGCATAAAAGGAATAGACTGAGTGAGTCAATGCTGAGCGATCTTATCAAACTAGAAGATTTACGAGAAACTTTCTCACATTAAATCCAAGAATCGCGTCCTCTCTATTTGAAGAATATCATTGTCATTTTCTCCTTCTTCTTCATCAAAATCGTCTTCATCAATTCCCGTAAAATTGATCAATAAAATCTAGTTCACACGTCAACTTTCGGAAGAAAGATCAATCTAGGAGATGTATCGAAGTATCTCGACTAAGCAAAGATAAATAAGTACACTAATCGGCATCAAATATCACAAACGCACCACACAAATATCTTTGAAAATACCCATAAACCTCACCTTGGATTGGAACAAGTGATCTCAACACTATACTTTATTTTTTTTTAAAGTATATAGGTTTTTTTAATAGTTATTAAATTGATAGATTGAAATCTTTTTATTTTTTTTTAGTTTTTTTTTTTTGTTCCATTTCCCACGAATATTGTTAGAATGCTCGTCCCCATACGTAAGAGTTATCGGGCTCCTTGATCGATAAGTCTGGTGTGATGTCTTTAGGCTTTCTATATATAACAGTATACTCATCATCATCATTATAGAAGGTCGGACGATTCCAACTTGGGACTATTAATATTAAAGTTCAGATAGTCCTCATTTAGTATTTCGGCACAAGAATCTTCAAGGAGTTTACTCATCAATTCTTGGATATCTTCTTGTTGATAATGCTTGTCCGTAAAAGCATGCTTAATTTCGGAAAATCTCTCCCAAGCTACCAATAAAACCTTTGGTATTTCTCCAAAAGGTATACGACTAAGACTTTCTTAGGAAGGTTTGAATGTCTTTCATTAAGTTTTTTCTATCTTGCAACACTTTCACATCGTCAATCATAGAAAAATTCCCATATGGAGTAAAACTTTTAGCTGCCTGCTCTGCCTGTTTTGGTTGAATTCCCTTAAGAATTTGCAAATCATTCATAAGCTTAAGTAGCAATTCTTGCATAACTTCAGGTTGATTCTGCTCTTCTTCCACAGCTTGCTTAATTTTAAGAAATCTCTCCTTAGCTAGCAATAAAGCCATGCACTTTTCTTCAGGAGGTATATGATCATACTCCTTTAAAAAGGCTTGAATGGTTCCCATCAAGTTTTCTCTAGCTTGCAACATTTCCGTATCCGTTCTAGAGAGGCATAATAGAATTTTCGAGAATCTACGAGGTTGATATTTGGTCAAACGAATAAATTGGGACCATATACAAAAAAAAGTTAGATTCTTAATTTAGTGTCAACGGTGACCCTGAAAATTCTCATGAAACCCCCTAATTTTCACAAGGAATTGTTTGGTTGCTCAAAAAATACTGTACAGATTGGTTACATGTCGAAAGTCTTGATTGAACAGGGCCTCGATCAAAGACGGGTGTGTGCCTGTTTTGACAACCGTCAACCCCGATGATAGTCGCCTCCATAAAATTCACACGATAGTCCGTATTGTATAGTGAATTGGTTGAAGAAGTTCGGTGGTTTCATTATAATGAGAATAAGGATTGTGGGTCATAGACAAAAACTCATTTTCCGGATCCTAACACTGCTACAAAAAAGCTTCGAAACAGTTTTTCAAACATTAAACGGACCTCCGCAATACGAGCAAAACCAAAATGGTTATACAAGACATTTCGATATAATTAAACGTAGATAGAGGATAGAAAAGATAAAAGTAAATTTAATAAGAGTATAAGAATAATATTTTTTTTAGATTTTAAATTAAAATAAGAAAGAAAAATATTTTTGGTAACCGAAAATCAAACGTGCACGGTAGCTCTCTAAAAATACGTACAAGAAAGCGGAGGAGTTGGTAAGCGCGAGGCGCTATTTAGAATAACCTTCTCCTTTGAGTGATAGTTGATCAAAACCCCTCATTAAACAGTCCCTTAGTACAACGTATAAAGATTAAAAAATCTAAAGGTGAGCCGTAACAACGATTAACAAACGGTTATTTTTAAAATTAAAATAAAAGAAAATAGAAGTGTAAAATATTCACAAACGGAAAATAACTTCACGAGGAAGGTTCTTCAAAAACACTAATCTTCGAACGAAACACGATAATCGTAACACACTTCCCCGGCAGCGGCGCCAAAAATTTGATAAGCTCCGAATACGCTATATATAATATATAAGTATATAAGGATTATATCAAATATTGTATAGTAAGTATTTTCCGTCGGATTTAAGAAACAAACTTTTAACCAAAGTTTATCTCTTAAAACACCGTCCCGGAGGTCACTGGTCTTTTTCTCCCTCGACGAGCGTATATTAAATTGATTAATGTTCGGTGACGGCGTTTTGAATAGTTTTAAAAGAATTTTGATTTTGTTTTCTAAATCCTACTAAATGTAAATGACAAGTAAATAAATGCACTAGTAAACAAGAAATGACAATTAAACATGTAAGCATAAAATGTAAACGGGAATTAAAAACGCGACAATTAAAACCCTAAATTATAAAAAAATTAAACCTAAAATGATTTTTCTACTTTTTCTAATCCTAATTAACTAACTTATAAGGAAAAGCTAAGGAAATTCTAAAATGAGAATACTTAAAGCTTAAAATCAAAGAAAACGAGAACGGTAATGAAATCCCGTTCTTAAAAAGTGAAATTACAAAATATTAACCCTACGAAAGTAAATTTAAATCCTAAGTCTAAAATATGATAAAATAAAATCTTATAAAAAAGAAATTTATTTCTTTTGATTATTTTTCTACTTTTTATGATTTTTTAAAGTTTTGAACAAAATTAATTCACGAAAAATATTAAACTTTGACTAAAAATTCTAACAAAATTCCTAAAAATTACTAAGGTTGTAAAGATTGTATGAAAAATAAAACTTACTAATAAGCTAAGACGAATAAGCCTGGAAAAAGAGAATAAGCAAACGAAGTGCTTATATAGAATAGAGAGCTCAAAATAGGTAATAAAAAATAATAAAAGGTGCACCATAGAGAGAAAAGTCCCAAGGTCACGTTGGTAGCGGTGTGTGTGGTTGAGGCGTTTAAAAGGGTTGAGGTGGGTAGAGGTCAAGGGTTCGAGCCTTGCTCACCCCTGATTTCCTTACTTCCCCCTTTTTATTTTTTTTTGCAAAAATTTTCAAAAGCAAAGTTGTAAAACATCTAAAAATAAGCAAGTTTAACAAAAGCTACTTTTTATTTTATTTAAGTTATAAGCCTGAAAATGAGCTTTAAGGTTGACAGATTATGCCTTAAAAGTTAAAAGCTTTTTCACTAACTAGAAAACTAAGAATAAGCTAAAACAAGAAATTTTCATAAGCTACCTACAATCTACCACTAACCTAATAAGCTAGTGAAAACCAATTTTGAACAAAAGTAATAAGCCATGAAGCTGAAAAGTTCCAAATAGTATTATGTAAAACTAGAGTTCCAAACAATAATCAAGCAACATTGACTTATTGTTTAACTAAGCAAAAGAGGACCCTTATGGATTTCTACTTAAACATCTTAAAGACTGGCCACCAGCGACTTGAAACAGCTTTTAAAAAACTATTTTGAAAAATTCAAATGAAAGGAATACTAAATGAAAAAGGCCTTAGGTACTCATTAAATACTGAGTATATTTCGTTTGTGTTATAAAAAAAAAACAAATGCTAAAAGAAGAATAAAAATAGATAGGTAAAGTACGCTAGTTTTTTCAGAAATAAGATCAAATAATATTAAATATGACCTTAAATCCTACTTAGGCATGAAATTGAAAATCTACAACTATCTTTTACTAACTAGCTAAATTTAAGGTTGAAAAAGGATAAATGGCTGTTTGTAAACGCTTCTGATGCATTTTGACAGAATTATTTCCCCAATACCGAAGACCTACAAAAAAACAGGCCTAAGACTTTGTTTTTATACTATTTTAAGAACCAACACAAAGTAATAAAAGCAATGTAAACTACTAAACCTATTATCAGATTACCCTAATGAGCAAACTTATGTCCACATATGCTAATTACTAAGGCTAAACTAATCAAAAGCTTATAAATTCTAACTTATAAAACTTAAATATATTTATAAAAAATTTGTTCAAAGGAGGCCAAAAGTGCCTAGGCAGGCAGTACTAACTTTAGTTAGTACTGCCTGAACCAAACACCCTTTTAACTTTTTCAAAATCATATTAAGCTTATAAAAATGAAATTTAAGACACAAAACCTTAATACCAGATAACAAACAGCTAAGAACAAACTTAATGAGCAGATCTATACTACAAAATAAGCAAAAGTTATAAGCTAACAGTAACTGCTAATTTTTAGATTTTTTTTCACTGTTTTATAAAAGTAAAGTGCAAACTAAGATCTAAGCCAACAGATAAACATATTAAGCATAAAACATCTTTAATAAACAACAATAAGCTACTTTTAACAGAAATAAGCGAGTAATAAGCAGTTTTAAGCTAATAGTAAACAGATAAGCTAGAAATTAAATGACAGCAAAGAAAATGAAAAAGGAAAAGGAAATGGTACCTACACCTCAGCTAAACAGAGGTATTTGCTCACAATAGAGCTTAATCTACAAGCTCTGGCTTGTAGATAACAAGCCAGTAAAGTCCAATAAGCCCGTCCAAAATTGGCTTATCATCCCACATTAAGCAATCCATTATAAGCAAAGGTAATTGACTGTTTTGGTGAAATAATGAACTTAAAAGCTTAAATAAGCTTTTGAGAAAGCTTATTTAAGAAATACAGGAGTAAGAGCTTATTTAACCAATTGAAAACATTTGCATCAAAGTAAACAGAATTTAAAGACAGAATTTGAAAAGAAAATTAAATTTCATTAAAACTTGAAAGGATACAATGCTTTAAAAAGAAAATACAAGTAAAAATAAAGGACAATTAACTAAAATAAGCTGAAAATAAGCTAATCTACACTACCGTACTCCTAGATATCGATCACTGTGTGAGCTTCCTCCTATTTATAGTGATGTGAGGAGTCTTCTAGATCCAGGGACGCTCCTCCTCTTTTAATCTCAGCCCTTTAATCAAACCGCCTCAATGATCTTGCAATCATGTCCCTTGATTTGATAAAACGTCACATCACCCAATCATAGGTCTGAGGATCGCCAACATGGACACCTGATGTCAGAGGTGTCAAACTTGTTCTTCTAGAAAGGTTAAATTCACTTAAAACGGGGTTAAATGGGTGCATGGTAATTTGGGTGAAGGAGGTGAACTAGTAAAACAGGTTTTCCCGCTCCCTTTTCTTTATACGTTTTAAGTTTGACTCGGGCAATTGGATGATTGACTTGGGCTCGGGTTTTGGGCTCGGAAATGGATTTATAAGTAAAAGATTATATACTTAACGACCGTTAGTTATGGACTAACGGTGTTAGGGTTTTTGGGACTTTTGGTGAATTTGTGTTATCTTTAAGGGTATTTTGGGTATTTCGAGGGTTTTTGTCTTTTGTGAGTTTGACCAAAGGTTGACCATGGTTGACTTTGTTGACCCTAGCTTGATAATTCCTGGCTATTGTGCACTCTTTCCTTCTCGTGTTTGGCTTTGTCCGTTTTTGCTTTGATTATGTCCATTTCTCTAATATCCGTACCTGCACATACACAAACACAAAAACAAGCATATATTTGGCATTTTTACATATTTTTGGTCTTTTGGGTTCGTTTTACAAGGTAAAATGTATGCGTAAAATAACACATACCAGTATCTAGGATTTCTAGAGACATTTATAATTATGACTGTTATAGAATCTCCACCCATTACGTTGTATTCGTTGTACACATGGACTCAACAAAAAAGAGGGCGTTCACTACAAAGTACATTGTAACATCCGGTAATTTTCAGAATTTTAAAAGACTATTTTAACCTTTGACTTTCCAGGTCCGATTTGACTTTTTGACTTTTGGCCTTTTATTGTCACATAAAAGCGATTATCGCGTAACCAGTAATTTTTCTGAACATATTTAAAAGAGATATATGTTATTCCTAAGTTTATTTTATCAAAAACGAGCCACTAAATCACGTTTTCACAACTCGGACTCTAAAGCAATTTGATGTAAAACGACATTCCGGACAACTTTTTAGTTTTGCCCGAGACCTGAAAACAGACAGAAAGTGACTGAAATGCCCTCGCAAGATTTTAGAATCAAGAACAACGCGTACCGACAGGAAAATAATTAAATAATATTTAATTAACACTTTTATTAAATAAAAATATTTAATAAGTTAGTCATCATTTTATTCAGTAACGTTTGTTGAAGACACAAATATTCGAGTAAAAGATTATTTTATGGACAAAGTTTATCGGAAATATACAAATAAATAATAAACGTTTTAGATAAATTTTATAAAACCTTTATGAACATTAGTCTAGTGAATACTCGTTTTTATGGAAAAACGATTTAGAACACAATGGCGCAAGTTTCGTGTTTTGAATCGTCCGTTAAGTCGCTCAAACGAGTCCCGAACCATTAATTATCAAAATTTACACTTTTGGTCCATGTGAAATATTTACATAATCAACCTCCAACTATTAAACACACTACACTTAATTTAAAACTTTTAATATATATATTAAAGTTTTATAAAAAAATTCATTTACAAAATAATAACACACACACACCAACACATAATGCTCTCCCCTCTCCCATGATTTTCGGCCGCCGGCCAGTCGCCGGATTTCGGCCACCACCACGCCGCCGTCGTCGGAAAACTTTTCCGGCCGACTTTTCTGGTCGAATCCAAAAAGATTCCTCGTCACCCGATCTACCCGATCCCCACCACCACGCGCTGCCACCGCCACCCCGCTGTCACCACCGTCATCACCATCATAATCTCATCATCATCATCATCATCATCATCTCGTCACCCTCGTCACCACCCCAACACTACGCACCATCGCCACCACCACAGCCCCGCCACCACGGGTGCGTGTGGTTTTTAAAGCACCACGAAAAGGGTGCGTTCGGTTTCATTTCACCAGCCAAGGGTACGCTGGGTTTTCTTCTCAACACCAACATGGTGCGTGTGGTTTACCAGGAGGGTGCGTTGGGTTGAATAGAAACGAAAAAGGGTGCGTTGGGCTTAACGTCAACACCATCAGGGTGCGGTTGGTTCGACAATAGCACCATGGGTGCGTTTGGTTCTTATAAACACCACAAAGGGTGCGTGGTTTGGCTGTGAACCAAGATAAGGGTGCTTTTGATATTAAAAACAACCCATAAGGGTGCGTTGGGTGTTGGAAACATATAGGGTGTGTTTGGTTTGTTATATCATATAGGGTGCGTTTGATTGATAAACGACCTACTAGGGGTGCGTTTGGTTGCGGGTTTAACAGCCGAAGGGGCTGTTTGGTTGTTACGATACCGAATAGGGTGCATTTGGCTTAACTAAAACAACATAAGGGCGTGTTTGGTTGTGTAGGAAACCTAATAGGGGGTGTTTGGTATAGCAGATTAACAAACATGGGTGTTTGTTTCTGGTTATTAACATCGAATACGGTGCGTTTGGTTTGGTAGAAATGTATAAGGGAGTGTTTGGGTTAACAGAAAACACACAAAAGGGTTGTTTGGGTGAGCAGGAAACCCCAAAAGGGGCGTTTGGGTGAGCAAAAAACTATAAAGGGAGCGTTTGGGATAGCAGGAAACCCAAACAGGGGTGTTTGGGACAGCATGGGTGTTTGGTTGGGCAGATTTGCAACAAAGGGTGCGTTTGGTTTAGCACAAAGACCAACAAGGGTTCGTTTCGTTTATACACTTGACCAATAAATATAACACGAGATTTACAAAATATAAATCGGAACTAAATGGTGGTTAATGGTTAAATAAATGTGATATTCATTACTTTGTTTTAGTTTATATATATAAATATATATATATAGATATTTAAAACACGCGGGTTGTTTGGAAAGTGGAAAAACATTAGATTTTATAAATATGGGAAACGTTATATAACCGGAAAGATCATGACGAAATTTATATAAATTTCTATATTTAGTAATGTTTTACTAAACCTCTATTATTTTAGAAACCCGGTAAAAGGGACTAAGTTATATTTTAAAGATATATTAAATTATAACTGTACAATAACTCGACAACGAATAAGAATTATACTTTTACAAATGAGACAACGATTTTAGCTACGATCCGTCAATATGACGAAAGATTAATTTATAAAATATTATTTTATAAATTCCTGACGAGAAGGTAAAATCATAACTTTTGTAAAAGCTTTACAAACATCGGTTGTTTAATTCATAACTTTAAGACGTGTGTCTACTTTTATGCAAGGACTTTTTATTAATTAAATTGGTGTCGAAATATTTTGTTTCAATTATTTTCTCACGTTCCTTATATAATACCTGTAAAGTATTATATACTTCACATAAATCTTTGGATTGTCTATCTTCGTTATATAATTCACGGTACGAATTATATACTTGTTCATTTTTCATATGTAATATATACAGAATATATTACATACTTTTCGTTTACATTTCGATTTACTTTATTTAACCAACCACCAAACCATTACAACTTGAGATCTAAATCCGTTATCAATGCGTCGCGTTGATGTAACCATATATCGGAAAACCCAGATACATTACTCTAGGCTAGTGGGTCTTAGCCGTTAAGATAAACCGCAACTTCTTGGTCGAGTCGTTTCGGTTTCCGTTTGTGCTGTGCTTAATATGTGCATTTCTGCCAGAACGTTCTTCATCATCAATGTGAGTTTATAGCCCCACGTTTTACATGTTTTACATATATTTTTTGGGTGAGAACATGCTTGTTTACAAATGCATTTACATGGTTGATTACCTGTTTGGTTTGCATACTCATTTATATATCTCGCGAGGAGATACAATACTTGGTTTAATTTTTGAACGTAAACACATACTATACTTTTATAATTATGGATTAGCTTAAGTTGCATGAACTGTTAATTACTCGGAGGGTAAGCGCGAATGTTATAAGATAGATCTATTTGGGATTGACAATCTTCGTTCGGGTGACTAGCTATCACTAGGAACGAACGTTATACCATGTCGGATTACGATTGGATTGGCGCCTGCGGGGCCAACAATCACATACACATATTATTTTCAGAAATGCCCGGGTGTCCTTGGAGGGGACACTTATGATGGGTACATATTATTTACATTAATGCCCGGGTGTTCTTGGAGGGAACACCCACGATGGGAACATATTCTTTTATTATTGCCCGGGTGTTCTTGGAGGGAACACCTACGATGGGTACATTCTTACTGTGCCTTGAATAAAGTGGCATACAAACAGGTCTACGTCGCAGTTTCATGAACTTAGGTTTGTAATCATAATCACAAATGATGACTATTGTATTGGATACAATGGTCATGCATACTTTACAAATCTTGGATTTGAACATATATTTATACATTTTGTGACTATTTAATGATTGAAATAGTTAGGCATAATTTACAAAACTTTGATGTCAACACTTATGCATACAACTTTGAGGACCATTAAAATGGTTGAAATGGTCATACAATCATTTTATGATACTTTAGGGAGACAGTAGTCACTATATGTTTTACATGGTACTGTGATGACACAGTGGGCAAATACATTCATTGGAATTTACATTCATACTTAAACTAACCAATGAACTCACCAACTTTATGTTGACCGTTTTAAGCATGTTTTTTCTCAAGTTAACTAGAGGCTTGGATTATCTTATGTGCATTGGAGTCTAAAATGACAAGATTTCATTCATGGATTTCTACTTATATACAAATGATCAAATCTCGTTGTATCGCTTTCAAGCTTTTCATTGTGATGCAATTATGGGACAAATGTTATATCAATTTCAAGGAAATCAACGAGATTACTTTTCAAACGACACATTTAGAGGTCGTTCTCTTGTATCTAGCGCTGTGTATTATGAAGTAACGCCCCCGGACACATTTCCGCTGCGACACGTTTTTGGGGGTGTTACAGATTGGTATCAGAGCACTGGCTATAGAGAACTAGGTTGCATATTTTACCCTAGACTATAGCCGTTTTCGCAAATATTGCATCACAACAAACATTTTCAAAGTGCATACACACTACTTGCTTACTTGCTTACATTACTTGTTGCAGTAAGTGATTACATGGCATACATATGTATAATATATATATGTTTACATCCCTTTTGCGTATATCGTACGTTTATTTATATAAGAGTTAATTATATAAATAATAGAACATTGCACAATGGTCTCTAAGAATATTATTTTTCTTTATAACTTTATACAATATCGTATTACACGGAGACCGTCATAATTGTTGTTTACATGGGATTATGTATGAATCTAAGTATTACAAGTCTTGTATGGGCGGGACTTGTAATAGGAGGATTGATATGATAATCGCTATGTTGATTCGTTCATAAGGACCTTTATCGTATTTTACTATAACCGAGTACTCATTAACTATCTTGAACTCTAGGTCGATATTCCTTTGGTAGTTTTACTCCTCGCCTCCGAAGCCGAGTTTTAAACACTCGCCTCATACTCATTAGAAGCACATGCATCATCATGTTATCCATCACTTTGAAGGTTATGTGAGTACGCGTATTGCATCGGAAATTACTAAGTAGGATGATTTATAATCTCTTTATTTGAAATGATTGAGACGCCTCTTTAGTTAAATAAAGAAATTGTAAATCCCCGAACTATAAGTTTATCATTTCTTACTTACATAAATTAGGACGCTCCTTTATGTAAGTGATGAA
Organism: Tanacetum coccineum; assembly: GCA_026074375.1. Lineage (NCBI taxonomy): Eukaryota > Viridiplantae > Streptophyta > Magnoliopsida > Asterales > Asteraceae > Tanacetum > Tanacetum coccineum. The sequence continues at coordinate 22,362 of BQNB010053685.1, forward strand.
TTATAAATGAGTGGGCTTAATGGTATCCGATATGACACGAGTATGAACTCGAACCCGATAATCACCGGAATCCGTTAAAAAGGTCTAGAAACACAATTGTGTCTTACCACTCAGCGAAAACCTTAAGGCCTCACTTGAACTACATGATCTCATTCTTAAGTTATTACCGTTGCTATTGCAAATCCTTGCAATCGTGAACTGTCTGTGGAGCTAACAGACTGAGTACAACATCCCATCACCGTTTGTTATATTTATTGTCGTTAGGGTTGCTATTGTTGGGTCCTGAAGCGGTCCCAGCTTGTACAACTGTATTCAATAGGTAATGCAACCCCCTTAATCCAGATAAACACTTATCGATGAAACATCTAGTCGAACTATTCATTTCGGGCCACTAATACGGAGACTTAGGTCGCAATACATCCTAGTACTACCAAGTAAGTTGAATACTTACATCCTTTAGGTGTGGAGATTCCTGCAATACTTATTCTGAGCAAACGGTTGTAGGCATGGTGGATGCAACGGTTCTCGTCGGTGGCATTCTGAATTTAAATCACAATAATACAATACACGTGGGATTTCAAACGAACGCAATCCAGGGGAGAGATATAACAGCATTGAGTCATAAGACCTATAATGATTTTTTTTTGAGATACCCATTTTGACGGATTAAATATTCTGGTCAAACCTAGCCAAAATTTCTGGTACATTGAGAAGTGTCGAAACACCGAATTTTTGTTGAATAAAGTTATCAGCGTTTTGTTTAGAACTAGTTTATTAAATCTTAAATCTTTTATTGGTTACACAAACGGTTAACACAAATTTAATCTCGGGACGAGATTTCTTTAAGGGGTAGGTACTGTAACATCCAGTAATTTTCGGAATTTTAAAGGACTATTTTAACATTTGACTTTTCAGGTCCGATTTGACTTTTTGAATTTTGACCTTTTATTGTCACATAAAAGTGATTACCGCGTAACAAGTAATTTTTCTGAACATATTTAAAAGAGATATATGTTATTCCTAAGTTTATTTTATCAAAAACGAGCCACTAAATCACGTTTTCACATCTCGGACTCTGAAGCAATTTGATGTAAAACGACATTCCGGACAACTTTTTAGTTTTGCCCGAGACCTGAAAACAGACAGAAAGTGACTGAAATGCCCTCGCAAGATTTTAGAATCAAGAACAACGCGTACCGACAGGAAAATAATTAAATAATATTTAATTAACACTTGTTATTAAATAAAAATATTTAATAAGTTAGTCATCATTTTATTCAGTAACGTTTGTTGAAGACGCAAATATTCGAGTAAAAGATTATTTTACGGACAAAGTTTATCGAAAATATACAAATAAATAATAAACGTTTTAGATAAATTTTATAAAACGTTTATGAAAATTAGTCGAGTGAATACTCTTTTTTATGGGAAAAACAATTTGGAAAACAATGGAGCAAGTTTCGTGTTTTGAATCGTCCGTTAAGTCGCTCAAACGAGTCCCGAACCATTAATTACCAAAATTTACACTGTTGGTCCCTGTGAAATATTTACATAATCAACCTTCAACTATTAAACACACTACACTTTATTTAAAACTTTTAATATATATATTAAAGTTTTATACAAAATTTCATTTACAAAATTATAACACACACACACCACACATAATGCTCTCCCCTCTCCTATGATTTCCGGGCGCCGGATTCCGGCCGCCGGATTCCGGCCACCACCACACCGCCGTCGCCGAAAAACTTTTCCGGAGGACTTTTCTGGCCGAATCCAAAAAGATTCCTCGTCACCCGATCTACCCGATCCCCACCACCACGCGCTGCCACCGCCACCCCGCTGTCACCACGTCACCACCGTCATCACCATCATCATCTCATCATCATCATCATCTCGTCACCACCCCAACACCACGCACCATCGCCACCACCACAACCTCGCCACCACGGGTGGTGTGGTTTTTAAAGCACTACGAAAAAGGTGCGTTCGGTTTCATTTCACCAGCCAAGGGTGCGCTGGGTTTTCTTCTCAACACCAACATGGTGCGTGTGGTTTACCAGGAGGGTGCGTTGGGTTGAATAGAAATGAAAAAGGGTGCGTTGGGCTTAACGTCAACACCATCAGGGTGCGGTTGGTTCGACAATAGCACCATGGGTGCGTTTGGTTCTTATAAACACCACAAAGGGTGCGTGGTTTGGCTGTGAACAAAGATAAAGGTGCGTTTGATATTTAAAACAACCGGTAAGGGTGCGTTGGGTGTTGGAAACATATAGGATGCGTTTAGTTTGTTATATCATATAGGGTGCGTTTGATTGATAAACGACCCACTAGGGGTGCGTTTGATTGATAAACGACCCACTAGGGGTGCGTTTGGTATAGTAACAGCAGATTAGGGGTGTTTGTTTCTTTATATTATCCCCATAAGGGTGCGTTTGGGATTGCAGAAACACTCAAAGGGGGGTGTTTGGGTTGGCAGAAACACCCAAAAAGGGGTGTTTGGGTGAGCAGGAAACCCCAAAAGGGGCGTTTGGGTGAGCAGAAAACTATAAAGGGTGCGTTTGGGATAGCAGGAAACCCAAACAGGGGTGTTTAGGACAACATGTGTTTGGTTGGGCAGATTTGCAACAAAGGGTGCGTTTGGTTTAGCACAAAGACCAACAAGGGTTCGTTTGGTTTATGCAATTGACTAATAAATATAACACGAGATTTATAAATTATAAATCGAAACTAAATGGTGGTTAATGGTTAAATAAATGTGATATTCATTACTTTGTTTTAGTTGATATATATAAATATATATAGATATTTAAAACACGCGGGTTGTTTGGAAAGTGGAAAAACATTAGATTTTATAAATATGGGAAACGTTATATAACCGGAAAGATCATGACGAAATTTATATAAATTTCTATATTTAGTAATGTTTTACTAAACCTCTATTATTTTAGAAACCCGGTAAAAGAGACTAAGTTATATTTTAAAGATATATTAAATTATAACTGTACAATAACTCGACAACGAATAAGAATTATACTTTTACAAATGAGACAACGATTTTAGCTACGATCCATTAATATGACGAAAGATTAATTTATAAAATATTATTTTATAAATTCCTGACGAGAAGGTAAAATCATAACTTTTGTAAAAGCTTTACAAACATCGGTTGTTTAATTCATAACTTTAAGACGTGTGTCTACTTTTATGCAAGGACTTTTTATTAATTAAATTGGTGTCGAAATATTTTGTTTCAATTATTTTCTCACGTTCCCTATATAATACCTGTAAAGTATTATATACTTCACATAAATCTTTGGATTGTCTATCTTCGTTATATAATTCACGGTACGAATTATATACTTGTTCATTTTTCATATGTAATATATACATAATATATTACATACTTTTCGTTTACATTTCGATTTACTTTATTTAACCAACCACCAAACCATTACAACTTGAGATCTAAATCCGTTATCAATGCGTCGCGTTGATGTAACCATTCATCGGGAAATCCAAATACATTATCCTAGGCTAGTGGGTCTTAGCCGTTAAGATTAGTTGCAACTTCTTGATCGAGCCGCTTCGTCTTCCGTTCGTGTTGTGCATATTAGATGCCTATCTGTCAATCGTTCTACATCATCGAGGTGAGTTTATAGCCCCCTTGTTTTTACTGGTTTTACATATATTTTTGGGGTGAGAACATGCTTGTTTACAAATGCATACCTGGTGAATTACCTTTTGTTTGCATCTCATTTATATATCGTCGCGAGAGATACAATACTTGGTTATTTTGAACGTAAACACATACTATACTTTTTATGGATTATGAATTAGCTAGAGTTGTATGAACATTAAAGCACTTCCGGAGGGTAAGCACGAATGTTTATAAGATAGATCATTTGAGAGTGACAATCACCCCGTTCCGGTGTCTACTTTAACTGGGATCAAAACGTTATAAACCAGTCGGATTACGATTGGAATGGCCATGTGGGGCGCAACAATCACATACACATATTATTTTTCTAGAAATGCCCGCCCGTGCTTCCTTGGAGGGGCATCCTATTTGTACATATTATTTTACATTAATCCCGTGTTCTTGAGGGAACCCCACGAGGGAACATTTTCTTTATTACTGTCCGGGGTGTTCTTGGAGGGAACACCTACGATGGGTACATTACTTACTTGTGCCTTGAATAAAGTGCATACAACAGGTCTACTAACGTCGCAGTTTCATGAACTTAGGTGTGTAATCATAATCACACATGATGACTATTGTATTGGATACAATGGTCATGCATACTTTACAAATCTTGATTGACATAATAATTTACATTTGTGACTATTTAAGGATTGAAATAGCAGGCATACTACAAAACTTTGATTCAACACTTATTATGCATACAACTTTGAGGACCATTAAAAGGGTTAAATGGTCATACAGATCCATTTAATATACAGTAGAGACAGTACACTAAATGTATTACATGGGTACTGTGAATACACATGAACAAAAGTACATTCATTTGAATTTACATTCATTACTTAAACTAAACCTATGAACTCACCAACTTAGTTGATCGTTTTTAGCATGTTGTTTCCTCATGAATTTAGAGGCTTGGATTATCTGATGTTGACATTGAGTCTAATATACAAGATTTCATTCAGATTTCTACTTATATGCAAATGATCAAAAATCGTTGTATCGCTTTTTAAGCTTTCATTGTGATGCAATTATAGACAATGTTATAATCACTTTTAAGGAAATCAACGAGATTACTTTTCAAACGAGTCATTTAGAGGTACGTTTTCTTTATCTAGCGTTTGTATTATGAATTAACGCCGCCGACCACATTTTCCGCGCTACACTTTTTTGGGGTGTTACATACATCCACAAGGAATTCCTCCTTATTCTATACCATAATAATGCGAACCAAATGATGTGTTCTTGATGGATGACACGCGTGCAACTAAACCATTAATCACTCTTTAAGTTTTGTAACCCAAAAGCAACAAAATGCCCCCATGTGAACTAGATGTGCTTATCATAAGAACAGAGAGTCATCTTCATCATTTTATACAGTTATAAACGAATACACTTTGTAGTCTAGTGTGAGCATCTAAGGGAACAATTTTTTACCCGACCCTACTTAAAAGCGACACAAAACTTAACCGTTTGGTTGAGTCTAAATAGATTTCGGGTCTTGTTCAGGTCGACCCATCTAACAGGCACGTTTATTAATAGGTCGTTTAGACGTTGTGAATAACTTAATCAGGTCGAACCCGCATACCATTTAAAGATTTTTTTTCACACGTCTCTAGTGGATTAACAAAATAAATTAACCAAGAAGATTTGCCACGACAAGAAAAAATAATAATTTTACATTTATTTTGATCTGTGTTGCAATGCAAATTTTTAAAATTTGCATCGGAAATGCAACAGAAAAAAATGATAATTTCATTTATATTTAAATAAGTGATTTGTTTTAGATCTAATTTTTGTCACCGTTGCTATTTCGTTGCAAATTTGAAATTTTGCAACCGAATTGTAACGGAAAACAAATGATATTTTATTTTAGATTTAAATTTTGTATTCGGTTGTAATTCCGTCGCAAATTATAATTTTTCTTAGATTTAAATTTTGTCTTCGGTTGCTTTTTCGTTGCAAACTTTTATAATTTGCAACGCATTTGCAACGGAAAATATAAAAAATATATGTAAAAGAAATTACTTTAGATTTTGCAACGAAATTGCAACCATTTTCTTTGTTGTTGCTATTCGGTTGGAAATTCGTTGCATTACGGTTGCAAATTTGCAATGGAAATCTATTGTCGCAAATTTTTCGTTGCATTAACATGTTTTCGTAGTAGTGAGTTTAGGCCATAAGTAGAAAAATGAGAATAGTTATGGTTTATTATAACAAAAGTATTTCAACTCCAATTAATCGTGACACGTAATTATCATGCAGATATAAGATACCATTTGAGGATAAAAACTAGAAAGTCATAATTAATTTCTATAACGATATATAAATTTAGAAGCTAAACTATGAATATAATATAGCTAAGCATAATGGTTGTGAAACCATCAATATGTATACGAAGATGTATAACTAAAGGATCAAATTTCATTACACACCGAAGTGATAAGTACTCTCTCCGTCCTATTTTTATTGTCCACGTTTTTTTTTGGGATGTCTTAATTTAATTGTCCACTATTAAATATAGATAAAGAAGTTTGAAATTTTTTACTATATTACCCTTGTTTGAAATTATTATTACAAACTTTAAAGAAAACTTAAATTAAATAGCTAAGGGTAAAATTGTCATTCTGCCAAAAAGTAAGAAAGAGAAAGCAGTAATAAATGCACTTTTCTTAAACTGTGTGTTTTTTATCGGGAGACAATAATTTGGGGACGAAAAAAGTACTTATTTAGATAATAATTCCAAGAATAAGTACCTTTTCATAGCATAATAAGTAGTAATTTGTATTTACTCACGTTTTTAATTAATATTACAGTATGAATTTAAGAAACTTACAAAAAACTTCACAAAAAGGACATGATAAAAATTAATTAAGCATTGGGACAACAAATGAATAATCAAGTGTGTGGAAAGTTGCATCACTTGTCTTCGTCCTAAAAAACAAACCAACCATCATACACGTACAATGGACTTTTTTTTTTAAGAAGTACAATGGATTATCTGCTAATCTCTCTGTTTCTAAATAAGTGTTCACTATTAATTTTTAAAGTATTTTTTCCATTAACTTTGACTTTAAAATATTTTGTTTGTGTTATATAATACTTAATAAAAATTATATCAATGAAAAATACATTTAAAACTCAATTAATTCATATATTTTACATCAAATATTATATAATACAAAAAGAAATAGTTAAGGTTAAAGTTGCAAACTTATTTGGAAACGGAGAGAGTATACGAGGGAATACAACTTTTTTGTCATTATTTCAAAACGAGTAGAGCTGCATCTTCGCTAGACATACATTTTAATGCAAGCTAAGGTAATTTCTTTATTTAGTGGTAGATACAATTTGAGTCAATTTAAACATATAGTTGATCAGATAAAAACTGATGCACGGAAAATTCGAAAACCTTGTTTTTGAGCAATTTTTTCACGCATATACCACGCATCTCAAAATACTTTAAGGTGTGTGTTTAACTTAGAGCATCTCCAATGCAAAAAGTCTTTAATGACTTTTTGCATTGAATGCAATTAATACATAACATAAAAGTGAAGGATAACTTTTAACAAAGACTTGGTGTTTGTCAAGTCTTTGCAAAAAGTTATTCAAAAAGCTTTTGCTCCAATGCTTAAAAATTAGGAAAAATGGCTTTTTCAAATAGTAAAAAGCTTTTGCTAGTTTTTGCATTGGAAATGCTCTTACAAAAATCTAAGAATCTACACATTTTTTTTTCATAAATACTCGATCCAAAAAGTGTAAAAATTTTTTGTCTTAAAAATGTTAAAGTTTGTGTTTTTATGTTAGATATAGTGAGTTTTGCAAAAAAATTCATGGAAAAATGTAAAAATTGTGTCTTTTAGGTGTTTTTGTGATTTTTGGGTCGTGTATGAGGTTTGGCAAAAGTTAAGGTTTGGCAAGTTCTTCCTGAAAATTGTGCATTTTGTCCTAAAAAATTGTGCATTTTGTCCTGAAAAATTGTGCATTTTGTCCTGAACATTCTGAGGTTTGATCAAATTGCACATTCTGAGGTTTGATCAAATTGCACATTTTGATGTTTGATCCATAGTGAGGTTTGATCCAAAGTGAGGTTTGATCCTAGGTGCGGTTTGACTAAGTCAATTTATGAGGTTTAACAAGAAAAAGTGAGGTTTGTCACAAGTTTATAAGATTTGACCAAGTCAACTTAGGCAATTTGACCCAAGTCAACTCCTGCAGTTTGTCTTCAATCATTAGGCAGTTTGACTTGTCAACTTATGCAGTTTAACTTGTCAACACATGTAGTTTGACCTCAAGATCCAAAAAGTGAGGTTTGATCAAAAAACACAATTTGACTGAAAATCCAATATTTGATCCAATCATCTTTGTAAACTCAAATCCAATAACAAACACTTAATCATTAACAAAAACACAATTCAAGAACATCTAAACTACATCACAAATACACAACTCACATTAATCGTTAAAACGATCCGAGTATATCATTTCACATCATTTTTGTAATGTCGACTCAACAAGACATTTATGCTAACAGAACAGAACGACTTGCAAAAACACATGTTCCTTTGGCATTAATGGCAAACACTCATACTCCGTTTCACCCAGATCAACCATCACATATTACCTACATGCAACATTCACAAACCAACAACAATTATGCCTAACAACATCCATTCAACCCGAACTACATGCAACAATAAATGCCAAATCCTGAAGATATCTCAGATCCCACTACTGCAATATACATGACACTTATACTCATGGCTAAGGCATTTAAGCTAAACGATACCACACCAACAAACAACAACCAAACTAGTTCATCAAACCCTTGCAACACGCAGACTACACAACCGGGTATGAATATGGGTCAAGATAGACAAATGCTAATGGTTAAGGATATTGGTGGGAACCAGTTTAGATAGTATGCTGAACAGAATGCAGGAAATCAGATTGGGTGCAATGCAGTGCATAATGTAGGGAATCAGGTGGGGAAAAATATGGTTCAAAATCCGAGTATTCAGAATGTTAGGAATAAGAATGGGCTTAGTGTTGTTCTAGGGATTGCAAATCAGAATGGGAATGGAAATGTTGTAGCAACACGGGCTGAAGGTATGGTAATGGGAACAATGAAAATCAGATGAGGTGTTACAATTGTCAAAGAGTGGATCATTATGCTAGGAACTGCACAGTAAAGCCAAAGAAAAGGGATGCTGCTTATCTTCCGACACAGTTGCAGATTGCTTAATAGGAAGAAGTAGGGATCCAAGTCAATTCTGAGGAATTTGATTTCATGGCTGTTGCAGGTGCCTATGATGAGATTGAGGAAGTAAATGTGAACTGCACTTTCAACGATAATTTGCAGCAAGCATCGACATCGGGTACTCAGACTGACAAAGCTCCCGTCTATGACTCAAATGGACCAGCTGAGCCACACCATTCTAAAAATTGTTATGATAATGATATATTCAATATGTTTACTCAAGAGGAGCAGTAAACTGAGTTACTCGTGCCTATTTTTGAACCACACTAAGTTCAACAGAATGACAGTAATGTTATCTCTACGGTTTCTAGTGTGGAACAAAATGGGAGAACAGCAGAACAACATCCTGCTACCGTTGAGGAAACACGTTCTTATTTTGAATCATTATATAATAATTTGGTCATTGAAGTTGAGAAAGTCAACACGGTCAATCGCAAAATGAAAGAAACAAATGTTGATTTGACCATTGAGCTTGTTAGATATAAAAATCAATAATTTTTTTTGAAATCAATCAAGAAAAATATGATAAACTTGAAAGGTATTATTAAAAGTCTGTTTATCAAGAGCAATGCCTTACTAAAAAGATAAATGCACTTTACTTAAGTTTTGCTAAAACGATAATGACTTTGAATGAGGAAATTGCAAATTTAAATAACCAGCTTTCAAAAGAAAAATCAATTGTTTCTTATCTTCAACAAGAGAAGAAAAAGTTAAAGTCTGATTTCAAAATACGCAAAGACGATCTTCTTGATAAACAAATTCAACTTGAGCAAAAGATAAATGAACTAGATAACATTTTGGTCAAAATGGGTCAATCGATTCAAACGATGCACATGCTTTCACCTAAGCCTGACTCGTTTTACCACACCGAATAGAAAATAGCTTTGGGTTATCAAAATCTTTTTTATCTCAAGCAAGCTCAACAGAAACAACAGAGTCTGTATAATGGCAAATTATTATTAGAAAAGCATGATCCTCCTATTGTGTATGATTCGGAGGAGACACTGCAACTTGCTCAAGAGAGTCACCTAAAAATGAAACAATTGAACAAAGATATAAAACCGGCAAATTATGCAAAGATTAATCAACTTTCAGAGGTTTTTGTTTCTCAAAAGGCCAAGCCACGTGAAGAGTTGTATTTTTTAGATACTTCCAAAACGGCCAGTGTTTCTAAATCGGTTTCCAAATCAATTTCAATACCAAATAAAGAGTGTTCGGATGATACCTCTCCAAGTGTTGCACGAAAATTTCTAAATGAGCTAAAAGGTACCATTGTGACTCTTCAACGTGTTGTAAAACAAAAAATGACATTAGATATACATAATTGATTGTCTACTGCTCATCAAGAGCTTCACAAAATTGTAAAAGATGAATTTTTTTTCTATCGTTAACCAAGTTGATGCTAGAGTTCAAAATTTCGAAATAAAATTTTTGAAAGAAGTAGCTAAATTTGTTCGAGACTTCAAATATCTTGCGCAAGAAGCTGTTGAATCTCTTGCTAAGCACAAGGCTTTAGAATATAAAACTGAGCGTCTCTTGAGAGTAGTTGTTAGTCAGGATATTATGTCAATTGTGCAAAATCATTTGGTTGTAGATACATCAAATCTCCAAACTGGGCTTGATCGTACGAAAGAAAAACTTAAAACTTGCATTATTAAAAAAGAAAAAGAATATGTTGTTCTGTGGAATAATTGGTATAAAAAATGCGAAGAATGCAAATCTGACAAGATTTCGTATGATAAAGCTTACAAAGACATGCAACAAAAGATCGAATGGTTGTAAGCTCAGTTGGGAGATCTCAAGGGCAAGAGTAAGAATACTCCATGTGTATCAGATACCCTTGATCCTTTGTCTCAGAAACTAGAAGATGAGAACGTGTCCTTAGAGTTTCAGGTTTTGAATTATGCAAAAGAAAATGAACATCTTAAGACAACATACAAGAACCTTTTTGACTCTATTAAAGTGACACGGGATCAGACCAAATTAATAACCGACTCTTTGAAAAAAAAATTACATGACACCATTTATGAAAATGCTACGTTAAGAGCCCAGTTATTTGATAAGGTTTCTAAACAAAAGGACACCACAAAAGGTACAAGTGAGAATACTAAGCTTGCAAAGCAAACAATCATGGGAAACAACCTTCAACTTTAGGAACAAAACTTTATTCTGTAACTCCTCTTCCAAAATCTAAGTTTATTCCCAAGGTTGTTGAGTCGAATGCTTTGTCAAAACCAGTCACTTCAAACTCGGCACCTTCCACCCGAGAATCAAAAGTGAACAATGATAGAGTGATTGCCCCAGGAATGTTTAGGATTAATCCTTCTAAGACCTCTAGGGTAGATAATGTTGTGCCCAACAAACATGTAAAAGCAAGCGTTAGGACAAAACTAATCACTGTTTCAAAACCTCATGTCATCACTAAGAAAGATGTCAATTCTAACACAAATGGTTTACCTTCTACAGGAGTAGAAAGCACTGCTAAGACCAGACGACCACAACCTATGAGTAATCCAAAGAATGATAGGATCCCCTCTGCGTCTAAGAGTAGTTGCATCTCGATTAATCTTGAGAAAGTAGAAGTATACCATAGGAATTTACTGTTTTCTAAAACTCCAAACCATAGGTCATATGGATGTAATAACATTAAGTTTGCTATTCGAAATGATAAATTTGAGGTTATTTGTGCTACATGTAAGCAATGTTTGATCACTGCTAATCATGATGAATGTGTGTTGAAGTATGTGAATGGCATGACCTCTAACAAGAAAAACCAATGTACTGATGTTTCAAAAAGTACAAATCAAAAGAAACATAAGCCAAATGTCAAGAAATCAAAGAAGTTAGGTTTCGAAGAAAGACTTGCTTCACCAAGGCCTAGCAAACCTAGAACTTGCCTTAGGTGGTTACCAAGTGGAAGAATTTTTTACCTTAGCGGAACAATAGCTGAATCCAGTAACATTGAAAGTGAGTCTGACACATCTGTGTATGATAATGCAAGTGCTTCTAACCCTCAGGAACCTACAAGCAAAGGGTTTCCAAATTCCACTTCTTTTCTTGATAGGTTTATGAGACTCTGGAGGCAGAATACGTGTCTCTACCCACTTGTTGTTCTCTAAGTTGTCAAGGAATGGCTTATATACATTTCAGTGCATAACCCGAACATCAAGGAATGGCTTATGTACGTTTCAGTGCATAACCCGAACTTCAAGGAATGGCTTATGTACACTTCAATGCATAACCCATGCTTCATATAAAAGGGGAGTGTACGCTTCAGTGTGCTTTACCATCAAAAGAAGAGAAATCTTCTTGTTTTCAAAACAGTTGAATATATTTTTTCAAGAATTTTTCAAAAGGATTTTCAAAATCTTTCAAAAAAAATTATGTGTTCAACACTTTTCTCGTGACACTTTCAAAAGTCGAATTATTTTTTATAAGTGGATCAAGTTTTGAGAAGGAGTTTTTCAAACCAAGTCTTAATGCTTTTAGACACATTCTCTCTCATTTACTTTGTGTGTCTAAAACATTTCTCAACTGTATATATTTATCCAAAAAGCAAAATACAAAATTATAAAATCTATAAAAGTACATACAAAATCAAAAACTTTTAAAAATACAAAAAATAATCTTCTCCGACATGTGTCTCGATAATCAATAACATTTACCTACCTAGAAATGTTGATTAACATTAACACGGGTGTATAAATTAAGTTCGAGCGAGAGTTTCTACATGTTTTCAAAACATGTCTCTTCAAATTTCCTCTATGACTCGGACTCCAAAGAAAGAAAAATATTCATTTATGCACATTATTCCTCAACAATGGGAAGCTAGAATCTTCTCGGTCTTGAGCAGAGTCATATAAACATTCAAAGTTTTGAATGCTCTTTAGAAGTAGTAAGAAAAATGATGTTCAATCAGATATATCTCACATATTTTCCCGTTGAGCATAATTTTTCAAGATATTTTCGAAAGAAATATTCAAAATCTTTCAAAATTGTGTGCTTAACAAACTCCCGCTTCAAGTTTTCACTCTAATTTATTTTTGAGGGGGAGCATAAATTTCATAAATTGTAAAATTATTTATAAGTTTTTCTCTTAGCATGCTACATTATTTTCCCCATGCTTGTTAATTCTACAAGTGGATCAATGTACATTAATTTGTATTTTAATTCACTTGTTAATTCAAAAATTGTCACCACATATGCAATTTTGAGAGGGAGAATAGTGATTAAAATGTGATCAATACGGCTTAATAACGGATAAGATCTTTTGAATATAAGTGTGTACCCGACCTCGCATGCGTAAAACTCTTTGAAATTATGATGTGTATGTGTATGGGGAGCTTTTTGGTGATATAGAAAACTCTTAATGTGTAATAAATGATTTCTCGAACACGTTGATTGCTTTTTTAATGGTTTTATGGCTACTATGGAAATACCAAAGACCGACCAACTGTTGTGATTTACGGAAATATAAGGCAGTTAAGCTTAGGTATTTTGTTCCATGAACCAGCCAGAACCGGAGGGATCTACCCAGGGACACTTCATTAAATAAAATAGAAGTCCTTAGGTATGATTGAAAAATGAGTAAAGTGAGATTGGAAAGAATATTATCCAAGACATGAGTTATCATCGGAACAACCCTAACATGGTGATAATGAGGACGCGTTGGAATAACATTGAAGGGGTTGAAGAATAAGAAAAGAATTGCAAGGATAAAGGGTGTAAAGAAAGAAGCCCTTCATACAACCTTAGGCAGAAACCGGGTTAATGCATAATCTATCAGTAATCACAAAGATGATTCTGGTATTGAAGACAAGTCATCATGGACCCAATGATGTAATGCACAACCCATCCCAGCTACTCAGACTTCTCTCAAAAGAAGTTTGTTTTGTTTCTCACGGAGATCAACACGCTTCTATCAACTTTCTCATTCCGAGATCGTTGATATTGAAAAGGTTGCAGTCCGCTCCAGCCTTCGATCACCAAATAACAAAAGTGCACTTATAGAGTCTAAAGCTAATGAGATCAATCAAAATCTCAATAGGACACAAATTCCAATATACAGTTGTTGTTCATTATCAAGAACACAACTTGTACAAGAGTCCTACGCATTATCCTTGTGATTATGCCAGAACATTCAGAGTGATACTCTTTAGTACTCATAGTGACGAATGGAAATCCTTCCGGTGTTAACATCAAACCGCACTGCGGTAGGTGACTTACGAGATTCTATATGAATCAAGCTTGTGTCAACTGGATATCGATTTTGGTCCAGTAATCGATTTGACGACTCAATCAGAAAAATAGTAACTATCTGATTTACTCATACCGTGTTGTCTGCTTTGAGACGTTCTGGTAATGAGAACAAGCAAGTACGGTGAATTTAATGCATCTGCATTAAAGGATCTAACACTTTAAGCTGGAAACCCTGTCAAGGAGATTCTTCTAAATTGAATCTACCTGATCACAGGTATAATATTTTATACTGTGAAACGGTCCTCACGGAACCGGAGGTTAATGTAACCAAATTATGATGAATGACAAAGAAATATTTGTCCATATCTGCTATTTTATCACTCACATTAAAATGCAGGTACTGACGACGACGTTATAACCTCATTTCAGCTGAGTTAAGATTCACTACCACACGCTCATGATCAATCGACAAAGATAAATACATGATGAAAGTTCAAGTATATGTTTCAAAGTCTTCCGTAAGCTCTGATGTATAAGAAATTCCTTGAAGAACATCAATGATAACATTGCAGGCAGATCAAGTAAAATATCAATGTTGAGGGAGATTGTTAGCAAGCTTTCAAGATAATGAACATGTGGGTAGAGACACAATATCGCAAGATGGCATAAGATTCCAGGATAAAGATTTAAAGATCTCAGAGAAAAAGATAAAGTAAAGGCTAAAGAACAAGATATCAAGATTAAGACAAAGATATCAAGTCAAAGATCAAGATCCAAGATCGCAAGCATGCAAAAGGAACTTCAAAATAATTTCCAAGTATACAAGGCTCCAAGATTGAAGACGTCACAAGAAATGAAGCCATAAGTGAAATGACCACCCCTTAGGGGGAGATTATTAGCCTCGTTTTTAGTAAAATAATGGTCATTATATATTTACGAGCCTTGTTGAGAATTAGTTTAAGCTAATTGGGCCTAGGTGTCAGGCTAAAGCCCATTAGTTCGGCCCAAGAAACCCACACGACCCAAACAAAGGTCCAACTCCCTTGTACTATAAAATACTACCCTCCTAGCATGTTAAGATGGTGTTGGTTACTCATTTATTCTTATAGTAATCTTCCATTTTTCTTTCTTTCACTTTCTCTCTCTAAACTCCTCTTTCTCTCTCTAAAATATTCATATATTTCGTGTGCTGTATGTGAGATGGTATAGTCTAACAATTGGAAATGTCATCCAATAAAAATCATGCATTAGTTCACATGTAATAAAATTATACTCCTAACAACAACCTTTAAGGTAAAGCTTATACGCTCATAATAGGGCTTCAAAGCCAACATTTCGCCTAGAAAACCTCGCCAAAGAATCGGATCTCATCTCCAAACTATCAATCAAGCTCACGAGGGCGATAAAGCTTGAATACATTCAGGCAAAGGCTAAGCCGTTATGGCAATCAATACATGTCATGTCCTCATTGGCATTGAGATAGTGTTGCGAAAATTACGCTGATACACGCAGATATTTCCAATTTATCTGATACAACCAAGGATGACACGCCACGTGTCGCATCTCTCTCGCCTCCATTAGATGTCCATCGCGTGGGCCATCATGGATCGTTGGATCGCACTTATGGCTGACGCATAACCCTAAATGCATCCCTATAAATACTGGTCTAATTTTCTCAAAATTGACCAAGCTAACATAACCAACCTTAGCTCAATTTTGTGAAGCTAATCCATCTACACACACACACAACACACACCGATCGTATGGGAGTGTTACCCCGACTCTAGATCTTGGATCTTATGTCGGGGTCTCTACCGAATATGGGAAACCGAACATACGATCATTATCCAACCCAAATCACATGTTACATATCATACATAAACATGGAGCCATCCATGGCTTCTAACTTATAAGCAAGCCATAATTCCTAAAAAAATAGATTCACAAAAAAATGCAAAATTTTCATTTCACCCATAATTTAAAAACAAAACCTTGTTTCGTAAACGCACAACTTTATTTACAAGCATGAAGAATCAACAAAACCATTCAAACCTTAAAAAACAATCACAAATTACCCCACGTTCACATGATCCAAACATGGACGCCGGGAAAGAAAAAAACAGTGAAATACTGGAAAACTGGGCTCCGTCAACCAAGGAACAATTTCCTTGGGAAGGATTCTTTCCTTCTTCGGATCTAATGGTCATTATAGCTGTAGTTGCTTTACAAAAAATCAATTGAATTTACATGGATGGTGGCAGTTAAGTGAACATCATGTACTATCAATGTTTCAAGTAGATACCTGGAAATATCAAGAAATTGATACGCCCACCAATAACACTCCTCATTGGATTCTCGTCTAAGAGATCCATACCTAGAGGAGTAATTAAACTGGAAACCATATTTGGAACTCATCTACTGTCAAGAACAATTATCATTAAGTTTCACGTCGTAAAATCACATTCCAAGTATAACATATTGCGTGGATGGACAGCTATCCAACAAGTGTGTGCGGTGGAGTCGACGATCCGGGCGTGCGTGCACTTTCTAACGAAAGAGGGGTTGGCTACAGTCAAGAACGATTATCCAGGAAATGATGAAGAACTATCTAGACAAGGATGAAGAACTGGCAACATGAGTAAATAACATGACCTTCAAGGAGATCCAGTGGGAAACCATGCATGGAGATAGTGAGAGTGAATAAAAGGTAGTTATCATTGACAAGTAACCAGACCAACAAATTACCATATGGAAAACACATCGTACCTTTGGTACAAACATCAATTCCTTTAATTGCTAGCAAATAGCCTTGATGTTTTTTCCTAGACACCGATAGGCATGACTAACTTATTAAGAGAGTTCGCTGAACACAGCTTCGACCTCAATTAGTATGCATTACCAGGAAGGAGAATTTTAGAGAAGAAATTATCCCTGGAAAGGTCAAATTCTATTACCTCCCATGTCAATGATCTCATTTAGGCAGGTATCCTCCACCACCTCAAATACTAAAACATGTGTTGCAAATCTAGTCATGTTAAAAAAGGAAACAGAACCTTGCGAGTGTGTCTCGATTTTACCGACCTCAACAAGGCATGTCCAAAGACCAACTATCCACTACCTTTAATTGATTGGAACGTGTAAAATATATCTTGTTTCAAGTACAAGTGTTTCCTTGATGGGTACAAAGGGATATCACCAAATATTGATGAAGAAATCAAATGAGGAGAAAACATCCTTCTACACAAACAAAGGAATATGTTGTTACACAAAAATTATTGGGTTTTACAATTTAATTAACCATATTAATTAACACGAGTACGCAGCGGAATAAAGATAACATGTAGAATACATTAA
>BQNB010053686.1:0-39882 GCA_026074375.1 Tanacetum coccineum
GATTTTGAAAACTAGAGCCACGTGGCTCTGATACCAATTGTGGAAAACGTAGAGGGGAGGGGGGTGAATACGTTTCCGATTAAAATCTAAAAACTTTTTGTATCAAGTGCCCGAACAATCGTTACTTAATAGAAAAAGTACTAATAATAGTCCATGACTATATCGAGTAAATAAGCATAAACATCAAGCAATAACAGAAGCATAATTATAAAGTAAAGAAATAACAATATGTAAAAAGAAAGTAAACCGAACACGATGATTTATAGTGGTTTGGTCACGAAGCTCCTCTCCGCCCTACTCCACTCCCCGAGTACCCAACTCGAGAGTTACTTTACTTGATCAACATGCTCCCTTTTAGGCGAAGAAAACCTTACACAACGTCACTTACACTTTATCCGGTACTAAGCTAAATACCGAGTCCTAATCACCGAGAGAACCAACCCATCGTCGCTTACACTTTATCCGGTACAAATCTAAATACCGGGTTCTTACACAAAGAGTAGAACCAACCCAAAATCCCGTTATGTTTTATGGCCCAACATAACAAACCTTGTGTTTTATGACACAAACACATAAACCATCTAGTCTAAATCAAATGGTACAAAAGATGATACAAATGAGTATACAATGATGATCCACGACAAATGTGTCTAATGGATATGAATGCATAATCGAAATTAACTTCCATTGATGAGAAGCCTTTAAATGGATGTAGATGATGAGATCTCCAATCTTGTAGATCTTACAACAAGATGAATGTTAGAAGCATTATGATCACATGAGAATGAGGGTGTTTAATGACTATTGCTACTGATCTAAATGAGTGATAAATGCAGAGAAAATGTGTGTGAAAGGTGTGTGAAAACATGAGAAATGGCTTGGTACTTATAGCCAAAAAGTTTACTGTATGCCGGTTCTGCCGGTGCTGTTGACAGAGGGCACTGGCTTGCAAAACTAAGGGCACCAGAATACAGTAACTAAATCTAGATTTTGATTTGCAAAATCTTGAGATATCTTGTGTAATCTTATGAGATTTTCCTTGGATTTGCTGCATTTGATTATATACTAAATGAAGTAATTAAATTAATAAGTGTAAGATGATTTTGTGTAAAGTTAGGGTTTAAAAAGATTTGTACACTTTTTCAAGTTGCATGTGCTTTTCTACAAAGTTGGGAGATAGTAAAGAAATCATGTTTTGAGATAATAAGAGGTTTGAGAAAAATGGTTTGTTATGTTTTGTCATTAATAAAACCTTAGCCTAAGTTGATTGTAAAACGTTTTGTTTAAAACCGGTTTATTTGTATAAAAATACTTGTGAATGCAAAATGTGAAAAGAGGTTTGATCATAATGCAACATAACAAACATGTACGAACCTGTGTTGCAACATACGAGGAGTCGAGACATGGAGAGATGTTGATGTATGTTGAGACAAAATACGATTACGAGTAACTTGTACATTTTACGTTATGTATTACAAGTTACGTGTTTGTCATCAACAAAACAAACGAGACTGTGTAGATTAAATATCGTAATATTTGCACTAACAATCTCCCCCTTTTTGTTGATGACAAACAAACGTGTAAACGTAATATTTCTGGTGTGATTTTTCAATGGCCACCGGTTTGATTATCGATTGGTACCGGCTGACTAAAGAAAAGTCAATGATCCGAATTTTAACTTAATTTTTGAAGAAGATAAACAATTGTCCATGCACAAAGTACTTTTTATTCTGGTTCACCAAATAACCTAAGGATAATATAATAACTTAGGATGAGCAAGAGATTCTTAATGAGGATTCCTAATGAATCTACTTAGTTTTATTCTACTACTTAAGTCTCTTTTATTAGATGTTGTGAGTTATGACATTTAGGCGGTCGAGAATGTGGTTGAGAATGAATCTCATTTCTCCTTGGAGGTTGTCGACCAAGACTTGAGTTCTTTGGCAATGTTCACAAAACATCGTGCATAGGTGAAGCTCAACGAAAAGATTGTTAGGTCCCATGGCGGAAGAAGGTGGGAGTTGAGCGGTGGAGGAGGATAAGAGGGGCGGATTTTGTGGAGGGAGAGGAGAGATGGTTTGGTTCTACTCCGGAGTTGGGCGATAGGAAAAGAAGAGTTCATGGGAGAATGGGAGGTGGCTCATTTGCCCATCGTTCAATGGTTGCAACGGATGTCTACGGAGGTGATGGTTCGTTGTTGTGTGGAAGATCACCTAGGCACATCATATAGAGTTGGAGAAGATGGTGAAGGTAGAGAACAAGAGCTATCAATAGGAGATCAAGGTTAATCTAGTTACGGTGAGGTGGCTTCGATTTTGAAGGTATGAGCGGTGGTGGCGAAGTCAATGGTGGAGGAGTGTCTTAGGGTAGTAAGCAAGTACTTTTCATTAGAGTTTAATTGTTGTATTGATTGGAGATCGTGGTGGAGGGTTATTGGTAGAGTTGGTGGGATCCCTATGCTGTAGGTCCGACTGGTGGTGAGAATGGTTGATAGGGAGGGAGAAGAGGTTTCTTGATTGACAAGCAACATGCTAACACTAATTCTTGCGGTCTCGTTTTAGATTAGTTTTGTTCGCTTTGGGTTAGCATGTGAAGAAATGGTTAGAAGAGCAAAAAATGGTGCCTACTATTTATAAAAGAAGATTTGATGGTGGACTTAAATGTTTTGGTGCTAATTTAGTTAATACTCTAATGATTAGACTTATGGATAAAGGTCAAATCTCTATTCTTAGAGCCTAAGTGATGTGGCAAGGAGGGAAAACTTGGATTTAAATTTGAAAAATTCATATATTAATAGCTGAGAACATGTCTGCCGGTTTTGCCAGTGCTATTTTAAAGAGGGCACCGGCTTGAAATTTGAATGGCGCTGGCCGACGGGCAGACAAGGTTTTTGTAGTAGGTTTTTGAGTAAAGTTTTGATATGTTGGAGGTGCAGTTTTTCTTGACTCGAAGACAAAAAAAATTAAAAAATTAATTAGTTTTGTAGGTTTGACAGATAAACCTCTAAGCTCCTTTTAATGTAGCTACAATGAAGATCATGTTTGAACACCTACAATTGACCATGTGATTCTATGTATTGCTGTTCAGGCACACAAGTAATACAATTTGTTTGATTTGCTATTAAACTATGTAGTAAGACGGTAAGAAAATGAATTGACACAAATGAGGAAGTATTTAGGAGAAAGGTTTTAAGCGTTTGGTTCCATTAATCCAAGACCGAGTTGAAGAAGATTGATGGGTTCTCTTTTAAGTGGTTTGGTTAGAATGTCGGCAATATTGTATTCGGATGCAACCTTTTCAAAAGAGATATTACCCTTTTGAACATTATCACAAAGAAAATGATGACGGATATTCTATATGTATATGTGCGAGGAGTGAAGATACGAGGATTTTTGCTTAAATCTATTGGCTCACTTTATTGTCACAAAGACAAGGTAACGTCATTTTAAATTAACTTCATAAATCTACTAGTGCTTGTTTCATCCATAAAATGCTTGTTGACAAGCTCTTTTCCGGCGGACAGTATACCGGCTTCGGTGGTTGAGTAGCTAAGGCGGTTTGTTTTTTCTTGGACATACATGAAGGGTGAGGAATCAAAAACCTACGAATGTACATACACCACTAGTGCTTTTTCGGTCGACATAGTCTCCCGCGTGGTCAGAATCGGCATAAATAATAGTCTCAAGACCGGTTCCCTTGGGATACCATAAGCCTAGGTGAGAAGTACCTTTGATGTAACTGGAAGATTCATTTTTACGGCTTCAGGTGACGGTTTTAGGAGTTCTGAATAATGAACGCAAAGCATTTTCACTAAACATGATTTAGGGGTACTAGCGGTTAGATATAGGAAACTACGCTGCAATCATTACGCCATGGTATTTATTGTTGTCGATGGGTTCGCACATCTTCGTACGGGTGAGTTGGTTTTGGAGGGACATAGGGTTTTGTTTGGGTTTGGAGTTTACAAGACCGAATTTCTTTACATTTCTTTCACTATTTAGTTTGATTGATGAAGATTCCATTAATTTTAATTTTCCTAAAACAAAACAACATATTTTTTTTTTTACTCAAACTTTTTCGAGTTGTTTGGATTTTGTAAGCCAAGGAGAAATCAATTCACCTATCATGCCCATTTCAAACTCATCATGCCTGATTTTGGAGAAGATCATCCCATTAAGTCTTGACACATATTAGCCGAAGATGTTGTCGTCACAATAGATTTGGACAATGATGACTGTGAAATCCTTTTTATTAGTTAATAAGGTGTTATTACTAAGCTATGGTGTACTCGCTATGGTCAAGGAGTGGGGCTTTGAGGTCGATATACAAGCTTTGGGGCTTGTTGAGTACCCGTAGAGTGCTTTTTTGAGTTTAAAATAATGATAGGTTGTTCAAAATCTACAAATCTGGGGGTTGGGCTTCATACCACTTCTTTGTTTATAAAACCATTTAAAAAGCTCTTTTGACATCCATTTGAAAGAGTTTGAAGTCATGAGCACACAGCATACGCAAGAAGGTTCTTATAGATCGAATCTTGCTACCGGGGCATAGGTTTTCATCGAAGTCTTAATTCCTTTTGTTTGATTGTATCCTGTGCTACAGTCTTGCTTTATTTCTAGACTCGACACCATTTTCGTCAAGTTGTTTTAAAGACCTGATTTTTGTACCGATGATAGTTTGGTTTTTGGGAGGAGGAACAAGACACCAAACGTCATTAGTTTTAAATTGATTTAGTTCTTCTTGCATAGCCATAGTCCAACTTTCGTCTTGTATGGCTTCTTTAATGTTTTTAGGTTCTACGGAGGAGACAAAACAAAAGAAGTTGCTTTGATTTTGAACTTGAGATCTTAGAGTTCTTTGATTAAGGTTTCCTATGACGGTTTCTAAGGGATGATCTTTAGATTCTTTGATGTTTGAGATTTGTTTATTTAATGGTTCCTTGACTTCTAAGTCTTTACTTTGGTTTTCTATGATGTCGACTTCTAGTAAGTCATCATCTACTAAAGGAGGTGAACTAGGAGGAGGAGTTTCATCAAACTTGACATTGAGAGATTCTTCGACTTTCATGGTTTCTTTATATTGAACACATAAGCTTTACTTTAGGGGAATATCTACGAAACATCTTCGTTGCTCTTAGGAATCGAATTTGGTAAGGTAGTCTTTGGTATTTAAAAGAAACATTTACTACACTAAAAACTTTGAAGTATTCTAAGTTGGCTTTCGTGACCTTGAAAAGCTCATTGGAGTTTGTTCGAGGAAAGATCTAATAAGAATCCTATTATAGAATGTGGTGGACGGTATCAACGGGATTACTCAAAAAACTTTTGAGGGATTGATTGTTCATTTAGCAAAGTTCTACTCATTTCTTGTAAGGTTCTATTCTTACGTTCTACTACCCCATTTGATTGTGGAGTACGTGGAGCCGAAAAGTTATGAGTAATGCCATTAGCATCACAAAAAGCTCCGAATTGTACTTCATTATCAAATTCCCGACCATGATCCGTACGAATTGAATATGAGGGCAACCCTTTGGTTTTGATATGCTTTTACTTAGAATTTCAAAACTGATCAAAAGCTTCCATTTTATGTTTAAAATCTTGTCCAAGTGTATCTTGAATTGTCCGTCAACAATGGACCAAAGTGTAGAAGTTGCCTTCCTGTAACTTTAAACGGCCGCGGACCAAACAGTTCCATATGCAAAAGTTCTTGTACTTTTAGAAGTAGGAGACGTCGTTTTTTAGCCTTATGGCTTTCATGTACTTGTTTTCCAATGTTGCTCTTAGCGTCGCAAAGTGTTTTTCAAAATTTGTTGTTTGGTAAAGTTTCCTAACAAGAGCTCGTGTAGAGATGTAGCATTGTATAAGTCGCATTTAGCGTGACCCAATCTTCGATGCATAAGGTCTGAAGTATCATCTATAGAGGTTACACAAAGGGGGTCTTGTTGGGGAGTTCCCCATTTCATAATGTAACAGGCCATTTTTTCTAATTCTTTTTCCTATGGTTATGTGCTTTTAATTATTTCGTACCGGTTCATTATTATAGTACTTTGCACTTTTTATCGCAAATGTTGGGACTGTGCTAAGAAGATTAAAACTAGATTTTTCGATCGTGATACATGCAGTTGATGGTGAGAGAGTTATGATAAATTGTACCTTTGCCGATGATCTTGCTTTTAGTGTTACTACCAAACAACACGTTACCTCCATCAAAGGTTTTATAGGATGAGAAGAGATCTTTGTTTCCCGTCATATGTCTAGTACAACCGCTATCTTTGGATCCATTCATCCGGTCATAGTTTTACCTTTGAGTACCTAGATACATAAAACAACTCAAGCATTTGGTCCCCAATCTCTCATGGGTCCTTAGTGGTTATGCATGACCGTTGGTTTGTCCCATGTATGGAAACGGAGGAAAAGGACTCCATTGATTATACATAGGAGGTTGAAATTGTTGTTCATGTTGTGTGCATCGTTCCAAATACTTGGCGATAACGCTTTCTAGGGTATAGGCTACTTGTCTCCTAGGGTCTGTTTAGGGGGGGTATGGCAGGTTTTACTTTTTCCATGTCCTTGATCGAGTTTTAGAATTGGTGGTTGTTTGTTGCCTTTTGGTGCACCTAAAATAGACCTTTTGGTAATTAGTACGGAGTCATTTTGTTTAACTACGTTGGTTTCCAAAACTTTTTCTTTTCTCATGCACTGTTCTACGGATACCAGCGGCTCGTTCGATGGAACACGCGGTGCTGTTGAATGAATGGTAGGCCAGCCGGTATCTATAAAGAGCTTTTTTAGATGACCCCTCATAGATTATTGATTTTAGTGTTTCTAGGGGAAGCTATAGCTCTGTATATTCCTAATCACACTTGTCTTTTGACGGTTTTTGCATTTCGATATTTTTTGTAAAGACAGAAATACTATTTCGAAATAGCTAGTTTTAGTTTTAGAGAGTTAACTTTCTAATTTAAGTTTTCATACAAGCTCACAATTGCTAATAGTTTCTTTACCTTTTTATAATCTTGTCTATCTTGGTTTTAAGTTCGTTTGGTTTTTTGAGTGATTTCTTTTTTTGCCTTTAGATGTTGTTTTTGTTATAATTTCTAAGGACTAATTTGACAAGTTGTCATACTTCATGTTTGCCTAGATTTCGGGTATCTGAAAGATGGAACTTACTATAGTAAAGATTTTCGGATAGGCTTATTTGAGTGAGCCATGAGAAAATCTCTTCTTTCTTTGACGTCATCTCCACTATCGCTCCACGTACCGACAAAGAATCCCTTTTGTTCACCGGAAGGTTTTTGTGGCAACACTAATGAAGTGTATTTGGATCACCACTACTTGAAGCATTTTTGATCTTTCCGTTTTATCCTTCCTTGATTTTTCGGAAGTTCCTGTTTGTATTCTTAGGGTTGTCGGACTCAGGAGGACTTACCTCTTATTCTAAAGAATTTCCTTGAATCCCTTACGGCCATTGCATATTCCTATTCATTGCTATCGGGGAAGATAGTGCATCATCACTCAAGATTATTTGCTTTAAGTGCGAGAGGGATTGTAGTTTCTTCTTGTTCTTTGCAATCTCCAAGTCCTTCTCAGAACTACTTTCATAGACTTTTAAGGTTGCCCAAAAGTTCTTCTAGAGATAGCTTTGACAAGTCTTTGGTTCTTCTACTCGCGTTACCTTTGGTCGCCATTTCGGATGGGAGTAGCCCTCAAGAAATTTCCTAACATTTTTTTTTTTGGGTTACGATCTTGAAAAGATTCATCATAGTGCTTTAAGAGAAGTACTAAGGTATTAATCTAGAGAAAAGCAAATTAATGGGTTTCTCATCGGTAATTGTAAACTCCTATATATTTTGAACAAAAAGATCTATTTTATTATCTTTAACTTATTTGTTACCTTGATGAGTTCCTAAATATTTTGAGCCGTGTCACACATGAAAATTCTTTCATATTCTTTTTTAGGTAAAGCATTGTATAGAACCATTTTAGCTTCATCATTTTTGGAAAGCATTTTCTTTTGATTTTCATCAAGTTTTTCATATGGTGTAACAACATCCTTGCCATCTTTGTCTTTGATGGTAGGTTTGTAGTTACCATTAGCTATGATATACCAAAGATCAATATCCTTAGACTTCACGTAAGTTTCAAAACGGTTTTTCCAATATATAAAACAATTTGCCTCGAAGAGAGGTGGTCGTTGCATAGATTGACCTTCTTTGTAGTTTTCCGAATCCATAATCGTTTAAAGATTTAAAATACAATTTATTTTAAAACTTTGGTAACCTAGCTATTGCTGCCTCAATTGAGGAAAACTAGACAGGGGGGGGGGTTGAAAAGTTTTCTAAATTTTTGGCCTTTTAATACTTGTTAAAACACTTTGTTTGAAACCTTTTTTTGAATGGAAGTGATCTAGTATTGATGTTAGATAATTGAGAAGTAAGAGATGTAAATAGTAAAGAGACAAGAGAGTGTAGGTATGATTTCACGCGCGGGACACAAGTATTTATAGTGGTTCGGCTACAAGGACACCTTCTTTGCCATACTCCACTCCCCGAGTCACCTACTCGAGAGTTTGTTAAACACTAGTCACCGAGCTCCTTTCACTTGGCGGAGAAGCCTTCACAACGATAGTACACTTCTATAGATTACAAAGATGATCATCAAATTTCTCACACACGAGAATCGATAATAACACAACTACACTTGATGTACAACTAACAATATCAAGAATATAATCACCATACTAACAAGATGTCTTTGAATGAAGTAAGAAGAATCAAGATTCAAGACACTTTTGAGGCGTTGCTTGAAACTTTCTGTAGGTTTGGTAATTCCTTTCTTGAAGTGAATTACCGACATCAAGATTTAGAAAGGATGACTAGAGAGGAGAGATCAGTTGATTAGAGAGAAGATTAGATGAGAAAGGTGTGTGAAAAGTGAGAAAATGGCTTGGTCTTTATAGCTCAAAAGTTTTAATGTAGGCGGGTTCTTCCGGTGGTGTTGACAAAGGGCACCGGCGCTTGCAGAAAATAAAGAGCACCGAACATACTAGTAACTTTCGGGATTTTGATTTGCAAAATCTTGTGATATCTTGTGTTATCTTATAAGATTTCCTTGGATTTGCTGCATTTGATAATATACCTAAATAAGTAATTAAATTAATAAGTGTACGATTGATTTTATGTAAAAGTTAGGGTTTAAAAAGATTTATGCACTTTTTCAAGTTGATGTGCTCTTTTATACAAGTTGGGAGATAGTAAGAAATATGTTTGAGTAAATAAGAGGTTTGAGAATAATGGTTTGTTTTGTTTCTGTATTAATAAAACACTCTTAGCTTAAGTTGATTGTAGAAACGTTTTGTTTAGAAACGCTTTATTTTGTATTAACAGAAGCTATAGAAATGCTAATTACATAAGTTAATTAGTCTACTTTTGGCCATTTTATTATTGCAAAAAAATGTAGTCATGATAAATCAGAAACAATTCGCAACTTCAATAATACTAAATTGTTTTTATTCAATAAAAAACAGTAATCCTGTTTAGAGTATCAAAAGAGATTATATATATCAGATTTCAATACGTATTATAAAAAGACAGAAAGAAACTGGTTATACACATCATAATACACAAAGCACTCCTAAATCATAATACATTAAGCACATCATAATAAAATCAAAAATCAAACATTGATTATATACATCGAAAACTTCTTGCTGATTAGATTTTTTTAAATAATGTAATAAGAAAATGGATGTCTACTTATTAGTGTGTTCTACTCTTATTAAAATATATAGAAAAAAATCCGAGTTATGTAACATATTAAAATATGCGGATCGATGCCCACGTTGCTGCGGGGCGATTTGTAATCAGTTTTTATATTCTTTAAACGTTATAGTCGTAGTGTGTTATATTTCTGAAGCTACCGTAGAAAACAAAATTCCGTATTCAAACTATATAATTTCATATATTGGTCGTAAAATTCTCTCTATTTAAATTTACTGGCCTATTCGGTATAACGAAAAAGTATTAGGTAATTGGCACATTCAACCTGCCTATAACAATGTATGAACTTTTAGTGAACATTATCACTTCTAGCCATATTTGCAAATATGGTGTGCGCTTCATTATATCGAATAAACTAGTTAAGCACTTGGCCTTTATAAACTTTTCGAGAGTAGAAATTCCAGACTGAGGCTATTTTACACCTCGACTACTTCTACTCCAGATCCTCTAAAAAACATGTTTGCACTTTTTTTGCAATTGCAGAGTTCATTGAACACCTGCATAGCTTTCCCTAGTTGCATTCTCTTGGTCCTACTAGCAATCACGGAATTATTAACTAAGGATGACATCATCGTAGTTACTTAAAATTGAATATACTCATTCTACCAATTAATTGATATTAATATCTATGCTAATAAAAAATTAAGTTTAACAGATGGTTTGGAAAATATACTACAACTTATTTTTCTATGCTTGTATAAATATGTTAGTAATAAAATGTAGTAGTACTCCAAGCAAATAGCCTTTATTTTTTTATATGACTATGTGAATTTAACATCATTCTTGTTGAGTGTAGCAGAAGGTGTAGCGTTTCTTTTGTTCGACCACCTTCTGTCTATATCATCTACATACTAAAAGCTCAAGATTGATTCACACCATGTTTCTGTAAACCAATGACAAGAGTTGATGTGTGGATTAACTGCTTAATCATTTTTGACGGGTCTAAATGGGTTGCTTAAGGTTGGCCTTTGTTATATTTCAATGTGTCAAAAGATAAATGATTTCAAATGTGTTTTATGTGTAAATAAAAATACACATTGGTTGACTTTTGATCCTGAACGTATTTGACAGGTTTTTATTTCTTCCTATATAATAGACAAGTTTGAATTAGTTCAAGCTGACTAGGCATGATGACTAGGCTGTTTTAATGCTGACTCAAAGGGCAAAATGGGAACAAAAATCTGACTAGGCAAAGGCAGTGTAAACATAGGGGTATTCTGGACAATTAACAACTGGCATAAACCCTTTGCTACAATATCGTCTATATCATTATTCAATAACAACTTTCCCAAATATCTCTCACAATCGATTAAGACATTCCTAACTTATAACTCCTCCCATAAAATTCTAGCATTTATCAAATCAATTCCTTCTATATTTATCTTTTCTTTTAATGGCATAGCATAATCTCATTTCAATCACTTATAAGCTGACGTATTAAATTTAACGACGCCATTTAAAATCATATCTCCATATCCCCCCCCAAATCTTAAACACTAGACCACGATGCAAAATTCAAAATGATTTATTGAATTTCTAATACTTCACTTCCATCAAAATAGAATCCATAGGAACTCCGGTGCCCAAACCTATACAGAGATGAGAAAAAGACGTTTAACAATGTTTGGAGCAACCAAAAGACGTGACACATATGCTATTTTCCAAGCATAACTTAAGTAAGGTAATTTCGTGTTCTTATGATGTTCGTTTTATTATCGGGTTTTTTTATCTATTTGGAAGATAAATAACACAATACTAGAAACTTTTTTGACTCGACCAACAATTATGTTGGATATTTCTATATTGTTTACATAACACTGACCAATTAAAATCTAAAATAATCGAGAAACAAATTAGTCATCTTACTGATTTTACCAAATTGTATGAAGGAGGTACATATAATATCATCTTTTGTAGTTTTGGTATTTTGAAATAGGCATGAACCACTGGTGATGACATTATATGTTACAATTCTGCACAAAGGAGAAGTCATGCGTACTGTTTGTAAGCCCACTTCAGTTCCCGTAAGTCTAAGCTGTGAGATCCTATCTATTTCACTATTACATAAAATTTGTGTGTTGTGTGCTTCCTAGAAATAATTTTATGAACATGAAAGTTTTTATAGCATGAGTATAACACGTTTTCTCTTTTCTGCATTTTCACAGCAGTATATGTGATTACCTATTACAATTTGTCCTCTTGGTCGATAAGTGTGAGGTTAGTTGAAAATTTGTTATTTACTTGCTTAAATCATGGATTCTTGAAATGCAAGACCGGTTAACTTGACATAACAATTAGTGTTCTTCTAATTGGAATACTTGGTGTATCAATATTTTAATAGATTATATGTTGACGCGGCGATTTCATAAGTTCTCTTTCTACGGTACACCAGATGATGGCCATTATAGTAAGAGCTCAGCTTTACGTATTCTCAGGCAGAAATGACGTGGCTCAGCTCTTTTCTATCCGACGTATTCTTCAGGCAGAACATGGACATGGCTCATCTTTTCGTTTCCGCTAACTTTTTTAATTTGGGGGGTCAAAAAAAAAAATAATAAAAAAAAAATTACCATCAGGCATTTCCTTTTATGTATGGTGACTGTATCATGGTTTAGTGTTTTAATTTGAAGTATGTATTTCTTTAAAAAAAAAACAAAAAAATAACAAAGATGATTCATCGGCCTTGATCCAGGACTTCATGTGCTCTTGCGGAGTGTGCTTATTCGGCTCAAATTTCTTAGCATAAGGTTAAAATAAAACTATTGCTCTTTATTTCTTTTGTTACTAAAGACGTTAGCATAAAACCCCACTTGGCCTTTCTATTTTCTTTTTGTTTAGAATTCTCGATTACCAAGGTCTGAGATTGCAAGGGCGAGGCGAAGATATTATGTGTAAGTTTTGTATAGAGTACATATTTCACTACTAATCACT
The DNA here is from genome assembly GCA_026074375.1 of Tanacetum coccineum. NCBI lineage: Eukaryota > Viridiplantae > Streptophyta > Magnoliopsida > Asterales > Asteraceae > Tanacetum > Tanacetum coccineum. The sequence goes on from BQNB010053686.1 coordinate 12,710, forward strand.
ATGGTAGAATATTGGTCAATAGCCTTATGCAATGATAACGATAATTATTGAACGATGGCATGATGTTTTTCTTTTAATAGTGATTCAAAGCCTTCACTACGTATAATATAAACAACCCATACTATTGAACTTGAAATAGTCTAAATTTTAGTATAGACTGTTATTTATATGCCTAGAATTAAATTTGGTTGTCTACAAATGAAAGAGGTCACCTGATCAGGACGACTGACGTAGTTGAGTGACAAGTGATGATTATATTTGGAGTTAGCATTAATAAGATAGAGGTCAATGAGGCACTTATGCATTAAATTTCTTAAGATGAATTCTCACGGGATAGTATTTGGGACACTTCTACATTTGGCGTGCATTTACAACATTTTCATATAACACAAGGTAGCATTATTTGATTTTAACCTTTGATGTTTGCGTGCTACAATATCTAGAGTCAGTTTCTCACTGATCAGGCTCTTTCCAATTTCAAAGCCTGACTTTGCTAGAATCTAAGATGCATTGACTTTTTCATCCATCTTTTTCCAATTTTGAGTACCACTATTTCTAGGATCGCACCCTGTATCTCTTAGCTGGTACATTTTAATGTTAGTTTATCGTTGTTTTTTCCTTTCTTACTACGATTCATGATTAAGCTTTATGGAATGTACATATGTGCCTGCTTTGGTTAGTTTTATCTCTGGTTCTACTTAAGCATAGTTACTTTTTAATTTCATTATTCTGAACTTAAAGTGGCAATAATTAGTTTTTAGTGTTTGGATAAACAAATTATGATCTGATTAAAATATTTAGAGTTAGAAATCATTTTTGGAAAATTGATTTCATTAACTATTTTTTAATGGGGATGATTAGTTTTCTTATTAGCTGCAGCAAGGACCTTATAACCATATATATTTTGCTTTTTTAAGGTGGTTCTACGGATAAGAAGGATCTTACAATAGGTTTACAACTGATAGGGGGGAAATCCTTGGGGTGAAAGATATGATTGTGATCTGGATGCGCCATTAAGGTTAATATAACATCCTAACTAAAAATATTTACCTTTCGAACTTAGTTTGGGATAAAAAACCATACCTCAATGCATGCATGTTAGTAACACTATGCATCCATTGTCTATTTGGATTTTCAGCAATAATGGAAAGAACCTAAGAAGAATCCTATAATATATTTTGATGTTTTAAAGGTTGATTGAGAAACGATGGTCACTGATCACTACTCATGGTCATGGTGAATAGGACTTCGAGGATCACACCATATATCTCTTAGCAGGTTTATTTTAATGTTATTTTGTTTTGGTTTTTTCCTTGCTTACTACGATGCATGATTAAGCTTTATGGCATGTTAATTTGTCACATTAGTGGCCTTATTGATGTCACATGTTTGGGTTATAAATGCCATAACGTGTGACAAAAAGTCTATTGTGATCATGTTTGGTTTATAAAAATAAGCAATATTGCATACTAGATTACAAGAACATGTTTGAAACTTAATGGGGAAAAACGCAATATTGCATGCTGAACAAAATGCAGGCTATAAAAGTAGGCCCAATGTAGAAATCTAATGCTATGTCTTTTTATTTCTGTTCAAACGATTGGTTGTGAACCAAAACCGAACACGCGGTCCGAATGGTCGTTTTCTGTTTTAGTAAACATCGGTTCTTCTTTGAAGTCAGTTAGCTACCCTGGGATCTTAACACTTCTCATTCCAATTATTGTGTTTATAATATTTGTTGTTATTCATTTTTTTACCGTTACTAATAACATGAACAACCATGCATGTCCCACATGTATAATACTTCCATCAATCTACCACTAACCCAAATGGATTTTATCTGACATATATATGTATGAACTACATTTTTTCATCTTTATAAGGTGGCTTGAAAAGGACTATATAAATATGCGAGGAAAGAAAAGTATTGTCTGTTGTAGAGTTACATTTGCATGAACCACATTCTATAGTGACCATTTAGAAAGAAAGCTAACAAAATGAAATGTGTAATTATATATTTGATATGATATTTATTGCACCTATTTTGTTCCTATCTAGGTACGCTGCTAATGATACGTTTCATGGCCTGGGAAACACATCTAAAACAATATCCTATTCCTATAACAAATAAGTAAGAAAATGAAAATGAAACTAATAGCTCATGTTCCAATGTAAGAAAATGAAACTAATTGTTATACAAATCAAACTTGCTTCTATCTTATACAATTGTACGACTCTTCATTCTATAATGATATATCTTCATAAACTTTATGGTCCTGGTATCTTCAGTAGAGCTTTGCACGAGTTCTGAGATCTCTATATTGTTAATCTGTCAAGGTTGTATCCTTGTCATTCCTACGCTACATTGATCAATTTGAATAAATGTGAATCTGTATGTTGTAGACTTATACAACTATTGACATTATCTAATCTCCTCTAAATTTTGAGAATTATCATGTTATTGGTGCTTACTATTCTGGCCGGATCTTTTATGTGTGTTCTAATATGGTAGTGCTTTAATATTTGATATCATTGCATGATTCATGTTTCAAAGACACTTGAAAGCATTTCTTGTATGGACACAAAACGTTATAACAGAATTTCAGTGCTAAATGTTACAGACAGTTTTTTTCGAATAGGCTGGCCATTATTTTGTTGATGTTACGTATTATGTATTATTTTCAAACACATTTGATTTTGTTATGTTGTATCAATATTTATAAAATTAAAAGGAATTTATGTTTTACACGTAATGTTCATCGGTACAATATGTGACAAATAAATACCAACCTTCCTTGCACTAAACTGAATACTTAGTTACTTTCATTTTGCCAGTTTTCATTTGTTTTTTCATTATGTCATGGTTGTCTTTGCATGCATTTTAAATTTTGATCTCTGTATTGATCATAAAGCTAGCCCCGCTATTCCTGGGCGGGCTTATGAAACAGTTTTGTTTATAGTTTGGCTCCGTTAGAGTAAAAATGCATACCTGAAATGAAACGGTTTTATTGATATTGGTGCTCTAGTAATGTTGTAAGTGTGCTGGCAGTGTTCTCAGCTTCCTGTTTCACCATATGCTGCTCTGCCATATAATTTAGTCAGACTTATTTATTCTTTTTTTCGCAAATCTATATCAAAATTATAAATGTCTCTTAAATTTGACCTATCTTTTCATATGACAGAAATGAATATGTGCTGTATTGTGATAAATGGGTACACGCACAGCCTGATATGGCGGGTTTTAATGCTTTTATATTGACCCTGTAAAAAAGAATGACCCCTATTGATCCAGCTTTAGGATAATGATGAAAAATAGTTTATTTTCATCATGAAATTGTTTCTGTGGTGTATAGACATTTCCAGGTGGTACGTCCTATTTGCGATTAAAACTTTGGAAAGTGCATACGTGGAAACAAAACCATATATATGCTAGTGAATTTAGTTGTGTTGACTATATTGCAACTTTTCTTTTGTGGTGTCGTGCATCTATTATCTATCTCGAATGTTGTAAATATTGATTCATAGAAAGGTAGAATGGATAAGTCGAATCAAATTATGCGTCTTTTACTTTTCATGTTGGGCATCGTCCCCTATGTGTTTTCTTACAAAATGTTTTTTGGGTTTCAGACATGTAATGAACCATAGTAAAACATATGCCCTTGAAGAGATATTGATGTTTTGCTTATAGGTTTTTTTTAAAATACGTGCAAGTATTGGTGTCTTCGCATAGCAACGATTTAAAACAATTATATATGATAAACATAGCTTCAAAATTTAAACATAATGATTTAGAAGTTGGAAAGGTTTCACATGGTGAATCAAGGGGGTGTTTAGATTAGGTTATTTTATGGCTTATCACTAATGAGCTTATTTGAGTTTAGAAAAGCTCCAAACTTACGTTTTTGCTTATGAGCTATCAGTTTGAGCTTATGGATTATTTAAGTTCATATTATCAACTTGATAAGCTCGTAAATCTAAAAATTTATGCTTATGATTGCTTTCAAATTCAAATAAGACCATAAGAAAAAAAGCTAATCCAAACACCTCCTTATTATTTTATTAGACATGTTCAATACATAATACATGGGATTATATAGTGGGGACATGATATGTTCCTTCTTGTAATCATTATTGGATTCTTACGTGCGCGATGCTGAGACGTTGTTTGTTTTGTGCCGAGTTCATTCCTCATTTAATAACTCAAAACCCACACATAAGAAGTTGTCCAAACGGCCTTTAAAAGGTGTTAAAAAACAACATATAGAGTTGTTCAAAATAGAATAAGAAGCTGTTAAAAATAACATACGAAGCTGTAAAATATGTGCCCAAATACCCTTTTTCTCTGATGTATTTTGCGAACAATATATACTAATATATTTTGTTGGTATTGTGTGTTTATTCGTACATTTGACTGCAAAAACTAAGACAACCATTTTTGTATCTATTATATTCAGTTTGAATATTAAAGAGTATGGCATACATACTGCAAAACGGATATCAAACATTAACATATTGATAACACATCAATAAATTCATGAATTCATTATACTTACATGGCTCTTAAGTAAAGTTGATTCATCGTGTTCTGTCACTGGAACGCCTCTTTGCATCTATATAGGAGGGTTAACTTCCCGTGAAGAAATAAAGAAAATAAACATATCGCAACTTGGTCAACTATAATTCTCTGCAAGTCACTTGCATATATAATCATGTAATATGGACAATGCTTAAATAAATAGCAAATATAACCATGGTTCATGCATTCATAATAGAATTTCTATTTGGAAATAATCCCCCCAATCAAGGAGTTTAATTGTCATATAACCTATGTTAATAGCACGTTCTCGTTATTTTTATTATGTGTTTTTTTTTATTGTGAAACTCTTCTAGCTCTGTCACAGTTTTACCTAATCCTTTAGTCCTTCAACAACAAAATCTGGTGTGAGTATGAATATCAAAAATAAAAATAAGAGCACTTAGGATATTATAATGATAGGAAAGTACTCGAGAAGCTTGGAGAGGAATATGTACCCTGAACCATGATAGTTTATTAAAAATATATTTTAAAAAAAATAAGCTCTCGTTGCAGATCTGGAAGCAACTCGTGGATAGCATGTTGAAAACGCTTTTTCTATTGTGTGCTTGTTTACTAAACTAAATGAACACATGGTTGTTGTCCTTTTATTTCCTATAAGAAAAAACGGAGCATTGTGCACTTCTTTCGGAAAAGCAAATGGGTCTTTAAACAAACTGAGTAAGCAGTAATAAAAATCTAGCCTGTTTTATCCTATTACACAGCCCACACATGTCAACACAATTCATCATACTTGATTTCTCTTTCAGTGTTCTTTATAGACTTTTAAGCACTTTTCAACGTATAATTAGGCCCAGCTATGTAAATGGGGGACGGGTCATCATGGAGAAAAAAAAAAAAAAAAAATAAAAAAAAAAAAATAAAAAAAAAAATAAAAAAGATTCTAAATTCCGCATGGCTGCATATACGTACCTAGTTGCATTAGTAGCCATTTTAATACTCGCCATTCGGTCATTGCCCAGTCATTTTACGATCGGATCCTCTAGTGCCATTTCATGGGTCGCCTCAAGTTACAAAAAATCATCTAAACCCGTTTGAAAGGTCATGTCGTTATAAAAAGGGTTAGATTCAATATCATTGGCTTATATGATTTAAAGTTAACCTTATTATGCAAAAGGTGCAAAAAACTCTGATTATGCAAATTCCAGGCCTCTTTGTGTGAGGACTCATTCATTTGGATATTGAGAATGTTTGTGAGTATGTAAACAATGAATGATAGTGATTCATCGACCCCTATCTTTCACTCACCTCATATCTCACCCACCACAACACACATGCCCTCATATCACCTCAGATATACGAGTGCTGGGCTGGATAAAGGGATATCGACCCGTCATGGCTGCAAACATGACTTTGTGATGCCCCGCCAAGATACGGGTTACTTTCACCCTTAATGATCTGATGACTTATTATACTTTCAAAATAATAAATGCACACCAAACATTACTGATATAAACAAACCATCCCATAAGAGTGCTTTACAAATTTAATATCCTTGTCCCTTTACAAAGAAAACGGGTCCAAGTTGTGTTAAGTGCATTGTTAGTATTCAAAATGTATGGCTGCTAGATCACTTAAAACTATTTTGCTTAGAATTTACGACTGCCAAAGCGGATAAAAGGGTATCTAACCCGCCATGGCTGCAAACATGACTTCGTGATGCCCCGTTAAGATACGGGTCGATTTGACCCAAACAACATTGTACAAAAACAATGTTGAGTCCGCCAAAATAAGCTCAACAAACCAATCCCATAAGCCCAAAATAAGCTGGGAAAATTAGCCAAAAATCCAACCACCCCTAAAGAAACAAACCAACTCATCAGGCAAACCTCCTAAAAATAAACCAACCCATTAATCAGCCGTAAGTGAACAAACCCATAAGCCCAAAAATAAGTTGGGAAAATAAGCCACTCCATGCACTCCCTAAGAAGGACCCAAAACTAATCTAGAGGCAATCACCATAAACCCTTAATAATATTTAAAAAGACAGAAGTTATTCTCTTTCTGGGATTTGTTTACCCACCTGATCCTAACTCAACCCCATAAAAAACCCATGAAACACATATCCCATGCGCCAAAATCACCCAATGACATGACATAGGTGCCGCATCTAATGACCACCATCCATATTTGGAATGCAATTATTAGGGATGGAGTTGGGCGGGGTGGGAGTTGGGTTTGATGAATTATTAGAGATACAAAAGTATCGGTCACTTCCATAAATATTGTAAGATAGGCTTGTAGTATAATTATTAGAACCTTAGTAAGGTAGAGAGGCCCAAGGCCCGTGGTAAACCCATTAAGGGTCCATGACCGGCCAACATGAACTATTTATACCCCTCTCCACACCTTGGAGAGGGTTGGTTGTTTCACCTTGTTTCTGTGTTTATTATCTAAGTTTGCTTTTTTTTCCTTCTCTCTCTTAAGTGTTAACTTTCCTCCCACTTTCTCGTCTCTAGATTTCTGTCAGTTTGTTTGTGAGTAAGATACATTCTTAATATTCTACAAATGTGGTGATGCAAGAGCCATGGGGTAATTAAGCTTGGTTTTGTGTGCATTTGTTTTACTTGTTTATCCGTGCGTTTGGTTCCAACATTTTACAAAAGATTTCATCTTTTGTGTGTTCTAATACCATAAAGATTAGTACTTTCTTGTTTATCTATCTTAGTATAGGGTAGTTGTACAAGAAAAACTTTAGAAAAACTCAAAAATCTTCATCTTCTTGTTGTTTTGGTTCCAAAAAGGGTTTTGGGTACAAGAATCTTGATTTCAATTTTTTTTGTGTTAAAATCATAAAGTTTGTGTTTTTAAGGGTTCTCATAGTCTTTGAATAAGCAAGAAGTACAGTGAATTCATGAAAAAGTCAAAATATTGTGTTTTAACGTGATTTGAAGTGTGTGAGACGGTTTTTTTCAAGTAAGTGAATTTGGAGGATTTATACTTATTGAATTCGGCGATTTATACATAGGGGAATTCGGCGATTTATACGTGCTTGTATTCGGCGATTTATACGTGTTTGTATTCGGTGATTTATACATGTTTGGATCCGGTGATTTATACGTGTGTATATCCGGCGATTTATTCGTGAGGAAATCCAGCGATTTATACGTGTATCCAATACAGCGACTTATACGTTTCCAAATCCAGCAATTATACGTCTCTAAAAATCTAGCGATTTATACCTAAGAAATCCAGCGATTTATACCTAAGAAATCCGGCGATTTATACCTCTTGGAAATCCGGCGATTTATACCTGTTTTCAAACGGCGATTTATAACAAGTTTTCTTTAAGGTGATTTATACGTTGAGACACTTGGGTTGATTTCATACCTTACCTTTGGAGACTTTGATACCATAATTGCCTAGAGAGTTTTTTACGATTTTTTCTTTGATTTGTAAAATCTCGTGAAATAGATTTAACATATTTTATCGGTTTTCTCAAGAATTTGTAAAATCCCGTGTTAATATTGAAAAAATATGTCAATTAAAATGATACAACAATTTACACAAACAACTCTAATCCCAATCCAAACGATCAAAAAGTTATTTATTCTTATTTAATCAATCAATTCAAAATGACAACTTTAGCAGAATTTATGATCATTGCTGGTGTGGACAACCGTCCTCCCATGTTGGAAGAATCTTTATATGACTCTTGGAAAAGTCGTATGAAACATTACATGGAGAATAGGTAGAATAGGAGAATGATACTTAACTCAGTTCAGAATGGTCTACTTATATGGCCTAACTGTTAATGACTTGCGGATGGTACCACTCGAACAAAGAAGTATGAAGAACTTTCTGCTACTAAAAAGATTCAAGCTGATTGCGATTGCAAAGCTACCAATATCGTTCTTCAAAGTCTTCCACCGGATGTCTATGCTATTGTCAATCATCATAAAGTTGCAAAAGAGATTTAGGACAGAGTTAAGCTTCTGATGCAAGGAACGAAATTGTCATTACAAGAAAAGGAATGTAAATTGTATAACGCGTTTGATAAGTTTACCTTTGTGAAGGGTGAAACACTATATCAATACTACTGGAGATTTGCTTAAACTTCATCAGGCGAGAGCACGGAATGTTATCAATATGTCAATGAGAGCAGTTCAAGTGAATACAAGGTTTCTGAACAATCTTCCACCATAATAGAGTAAGTTTGTGATGGATGTGAAGTTGGCAAGAGATTTGCATACAACAAACTATGATCAATTATATTCATAACTTGAACAACATGAGGTACATGAAAATGAAACTCCCTTGATGCGTGAACGTTACCAAGATCCTCTTGCATTGTTGCTTAACTACTATCAACCTACTGCCCCAACTTACAACTATCAACTCTTAATAAATTCCTAATACGTCCTTCAACAAACAAACAACATGATTCTACAAGTTTACTCTCCTCAATCATACTCACCAATGTATCCACCTACTCATCCATCTCAACAACAAATCAATCATTAATCTGTTCCACCATCACATCCATATCAGTCTCATCAAACCTCATCTGTTCTACAAATTGCTTACACCTCACCTCAACCTTTAACACAACTATTGACTGAGTTCCCTCAACTGGACTCAGGTCTTGTTGTTCCTGTGTTTAATCAATAAGATGATTCAATTGCCTGTCTCAACAAGGCAATGGTTTTTCTGACAGCCTGTAGGCCTTTCAAGTTTCCTTCACCAAGAATCAACTTTGAACTTCTTCTAATCCTGAGAAACCAAGCCACAATCAGACGGCAGATTTTTTTATTTTACTTGCAACAAGTTTAAGGGAGGCAAGGACAAAGTTATGCTGGTAATAGTTATAAGGGTAATGCTACTAGTTCAGGAGGAAATAATACATGAGGACAGGCTAGGGTGGTTAAGTGTTATAATTGTCAAGGTGAAGGTCACATGGCTAGGAAATGCACTCAGCCAAAGAGGCCAAGGAATGCTACATGGTTTAAGGAAAAGGCAATGTTGGCTGAAGCATAAGAAGCTGGACAAATTTTAGATTAAGAACAACTAGCATTTCTTGCGATCAGGTATTCCAGTCTGGTCAAGTTGTTAGATAACCATTCCAAACCACCTGGCTGCTTTCCAGGACTAGGATCTTGATGCTTATGATTCTAACTGTGATGATGTCTCGAATGCAAAAGCAGTTCTCATGGCTTATCTTTCCAGATATGCATCTAATGTTCTCTCAAAGGTACCTCATTCTGACTCCTATCATATTGATATGGATAATCAAAGTGTGCATGCAATACAAGATTTTGGGAACAAACACCAATTGTTGATTTTTCAGATAATAAGATAACTAGTGATAGCAATATCATTCCGTACTCTTAGTATTTGCAAGAAACACAACTGGCAGCTGTTCAAGATAGTAATTTGTATGCACAACAAGATTCAATGATTTATTGTTATTGAACACGCATATCGGAACAAATGATTAGAATCATGTTAATAACTGGGAAAAAGCCAATCAAGGAAAGAATAATGAATCAGTAACCACAGAGCTTGAGAGATATAAAGAACGAGTCAAAACTTTTGAACAAATGATTAATCGTGTTAATAACTGGGAAAAAGCACACGTGAAAAAAATGATTGATTCTCAAATGGATGATATGATAAAGGAAAAGGCTTGCACTTAATAAGTAAAATTGATAGCACTTAAACAAAAATCTTTCAATTCAATATACTCAAGAAATGAATCTTTTATTGCCAAAATTTACTGTTTTTTAAAAACGAATCCAAAGAAAAGGAAAATAAGTAATTAAGTATATAGACAAAGAAAATGATTTAGAAAAGAAGATTAATGAATTAGATAATATTGTTTACAAAGTGGGTCAATCTGCTTAAACAGTGCACATGTTAACAAAGCCATAAGTTTTTTATGATAATGCTCACAAACAAGCTCTAGGTTATCAAAATCCATTTTATCTTAAGAAAGCTCAGCGGATCAAACCAACCTTGTATGATGGTAGTATTATTTTTGATAAACATGTTGCTAGTCCTGTGTTTGATGATGAAGAAACATTGATTTTGGAAGAAGAAAGTTAATCCAAAATGCTTGCATGGGAGGAGTGCTCGAGATAACGACAAAATTTCAAAAGAAAAGAAAATCAATACAACTCCAATTAATTATGCTGATTTAAATCGATTATCAAAAGATTTTAGTAAACATTTTGTTCCAGAACAAGAACTGTCTGATGAACAAGCTTTCTGGTTTCATAAGACTTCACACCCTATTACTGAAACAATCTGCTCGTCACCTATTTAATTTGAGGCTCCTCGGGAACTTTCCTAGGTATAGAACTGGTTAATTACAAGCTAATAAAGTCTTAATTACCATTTGGTCAGATTTGACACTGTGGTGAAAAAGCGGATTACACCCGATGCTTTAATAGAAGGTGAATGGGGGTTTGAACACGCTAAAGCTGTTTTTCTAAATGAAATAATTCCATTTTTAAATACCTTAAAAGACATATTCAATGTTTTTGATAAAAATCTTTTAAATGAGGTAACGGAAGTACAAACAGTTTTTAACTAGATGGAAGTTGTTGTTCAACAATATTTTGTAGAAAAAAGTGTTTTGAAATTCAAAAGAAAGAAAAGAAAGAATTTTTTCTTGAAAAATGAATGACTCCTTCCAAAAAATCATGTTCAGATGTTTATGATATGTGTGATGAATTCCACTGCTGTTTTTGATGATGTGAATGTGGAAATACAAAGTAGTGAACCTTGTCTGAAGTATGTGGATCTTGATGCTGAGCTTTTAGTACAAAAAGTGGTATATGATCTTTCGAAAAGTTATGCAAACTTGAATAAAATACATAGCATTTATTTTGAAGTTAACAATCAATCCATCAAGGAAATAATTTCAAAATTGATTCAATAAGTATAAATCAAAAGCTCTTGAAATTCCAGAATATTTTGAAAATAATGATTTGAAAGCTCAGCTACAAGCTAAAGGGCACTACAATCTGTATGTTGTGAGAAACTATCAAAAACCTATAAGAGAAAATGACAAGGAAGAGAAAGTCAAACATGAAATGGATGAAATCGAGACCATAAACATTGAATTGGAGCATAGTGTGGCAAAATTAATTTCTAAAAATGAATATTTGCATAAAGAAATTGGGCATTTGAAAAAGATTTATATAGATCAATTTGACTAAATTAAAAAGACACGTGCTCCCTCTAAGGAACACGATGACTCTTTGATTGCTCAATTAAACTCTAAATCTATGGAAAATGCTGGATTTTAGAAGAGAACGTCCAGAATTCAAGACAAGGTTTTTGTGATTACATCATTGAAAAATGATTTCCGAAAATTAAAAGGGAAATGTTAGATATTAAAAAAAGACTCGGTCACCCCGTGTATTTTACCGTTTGGTGTTGCTCGTAGTTAAGTAGTTAATGTATAACATTCGGTAATGGGTCGGGTTATTAACCAATCATATAATGCCCACTACTAAGGCCTTATGCCGGTTTTATTGGTTTATATACAAGCCTCATTCCATGCCAGAAGAGGTGGGGGGTTCAGTCTTTTACATAATATGAAGTTCATTTCTCTTACTAGAAAGTTCTCTCTTACTTTCTCTCATAGGAATTGGCTAATCACTAGGGGCGCTTCGATTGTGTTATTGTTTTCCAATATCCTCAATTGGTATCAGAGCACATGATATGATTAGCTGATTGTGTGTCGTTTTCTTGGTTAATTTTGATCAAGAAGTTTTGGTTTTTTGAAGGTCTATAGTCTAGTTCTTAGTTTTCTTTGATCTTGAGTTTGGGTGTTTATAAGTTCATGTATTTTATAGTTGCTATAATCTTCTAGTACCAAGTGGTGTAAGAAACCATAGGGCAAAAATGTTCAAAAGGGTGATTTTTGGTGAAAAATCAAATTGTTTTCTATCTAGCGAGTTAAGTTACTGTTTGAAGATCATCGCAGCGAGTTACGGTACTGTACTGGTGAGTTGTCAGCAGAGTACACTGTGTGTCAGAAAGTACTGTAGTCAGCGAGTTGTCATTTTGTGCAGGTAGCGAGTTAGGCAGCGAGTTAACATTTCTTGCAGGTAGCGAGTTGAGGACCAGCGAGTTGGATACTAGCGAGTTACAGGTTAATTGAAGACTGTTTTTCTAGCGACTTGTGAACAGGAACTCTATCCAATTTGTTTCTTGTCAGCGAGTTATCCACTCAATTCCAGCGAGTTACTACTAGCGAGTTACAGGTTATTTGAAGACTTTTTCTAGCGACTTGTGAACAGGAACTCTGTCCAATTTGTTTCTTGCCAGCGAGTTATCCACTCTCTTCCAGCGAGTTACTACTAGCGAGTTACAAGTTATTTAAAGACTTTTTCTAGCGACTTATGAACAGGAATTCTGTCTAATTTGTTTCTTGCCAGCGAGTTATCAAGTCTCTTCCAGCGAGTTACATTGCAGTGAGTTGTGGATTTACCTAACAAACCTGTACAATAATTCACCATTTCAAACAATCAATCACCACTTTTAACATACAATCACTAATCATTGTTCGATCAACTTAATCATTTCACAATCAATGGTAGTGGTAATCTTTGGTAGACATCCAATGTGCCAGTTCCGATCCGACCACGCCGATGCTTGTTAGGACTGACTTTGCATATGGCATCAACGATGTCGACTATATTGATCGGGGTAAAGAGAATAGGGTGAACATCTTGAAGTCAATTGATGAAGGACCTTTTCAGATGGGAACAATAACTCTTGCAGAAGGGAATGAAGGTGCCTTACATCTAGGTCCAAAACGACCTCGAGTCTATTCTGACCTGTCACCTGAAGATAAGGAAAGGTACAATGGTGACATTCGGGCAACAAACATCCTACTTTAAGGGTTGCCAAAAGATATCTACTCTCTTATCAATCATTACACTGATGCAAAGGACATATGGGATAATGTGAAGACACTCCTGGAAGGTTCAGAATTAACAAAAGAAGACCGTGAATCACAACTGTATGATGACTTTGAACACTTCCGTCAGCACAAAGGAGAGACTATTCATGATTACTATGTCCGGTTTGCCAAACTCATCAACGACATGCGTAACATCAAGATGACCATGTCCATATTGCAGTTGAATTTCAAGTTTGTTAATAACATGTTGCTAGAATGGGGTAGATTTGTAACAGCAGTGAAACTCAACAGAAGTTTGAGGGACTCCATCTATGATTAACTGTATGCGTATCTAAAGCAGCATGAGGCACGTGCCAATGAAAACAAAATGATGTTGGAACGATTCACTCAACCCAATGTTGATCCTATCGCCTTGATGTCCAATGTTTCACATCAGCAATACAATTTACAATCATCTACAAATCCATCATCCACATATGTTCCACCACACTTTGCTGACAACTCTTAACTTGTTTTAGGACTCTCTCCAACGGACAACTTAATTGAGAACTTAACCAACACACTTGCCCTACTCACCCAATCATACAAAATATACCTTCTTCAAACAAACAATCAACTCAGAACTTCATCAAATCCTAAAAACCAAGCCACAATACAAGATGGCAGGGTTGTTGTTCAGAATGTTCAGGGTCGACAGAATAGAGGACAGGGTAACAATGCATGGGGTGCAGGTGCAGCTGGTTATGAGGGCGCTTAGAATAGAGTTGGGAATGCTAATCCAGGTCCAGCAAGGCAGGTTAAGTGCTACAACTACACCGGTATAGGCCACATAGCAAGGAATTACACTCAGCCCAAGCGACCACAGAACTCTGAATACTTCAAAGACAAGATGTTACTGATGCAAGCTCAGGAGAATGGGGTGGCATTGGATGAAGAATAGTTACTATTTATTGCAGGTGGACAAGACAACGATGTTGATGAAGATATGGATGAGCAACCAGTTCAGAACTTAGCACTCAATATGGATAATGTGTTTCAAGCTGATGACTGTGATGCGTTTGATTTTGATGTTGATGTGGCTCCTACTGCACAGACCATGTTCATGGCAAATCTATCATCCGTAGATCCTGTTTATGATGAAGCCGGTCTGTCTTATGATTTGGATGTTCTATCTGAGGTACACGATAATGATCATTATCAGGATGTTGTTTGTAAACATCATGAAATACACGAGATGCATGACGATGTACATCCAAACTATGTTGTTGACTCACATGCTGATTATACGAGTGATAGTAATATGATTTCGTATGATCAGTACATAAAGGACAACGCAGTGCCAGTTGTATAGAAGAATGTATCTTCTATAACAAATGATGCATATATGATGATATTAAATGATATGCATGAACCGCCTGCTCAATATGTCTCTGTAACAACACAGAACAATGTAGTTGCTAAATCATTGACTGCTCAACTTGTAACATATAAGGAACAAGTTGAACTGTATGAAAGACGGGCCAGGTTTGAATTAACGGAAAGAGAACAAAAGATTGATGAACAATTAAGAATAGTTATCACTGACCGTAATGTTAAGGAAGAAAATTTAAAAAAGGAACTTCATTCAATAAAATTACAACTTTCTTCCACCATTAACCATAACAAGTCAATGGTAGAAGAAGTTACGTCTTTGAAAAAGGATTTTAAACAGAAAGAAAATAAATACCTTAAAGAATTTCTAGACATGAAAGCTTTAAAAGAAAGGGTCGAGGATAAATTATACAAACAAGACCAGTCTCTTCAAACAGTTTACATGTTGTGTAAACCAAAGCCCTATTATGATGAAAAGAATAAGGTAGCTATTGGCTACAAGAACCCTTTATGTCTCACCCGTGCAAAGCAAGTTCAGCTTGCCCTATATAATGGTCATGAAATTATCAAAACCAATCATGTCCCGGCCATAGTACACAACTCAGAGGATACCCTAGAGATAGCTGAAATCACTAGGAAGACAATGAATGACAAGATGAAAGACCCAGAGTGTGTGAAAAACAGAGTTAAGATTGCACCACCTGATTACTCGAGAGAGAATTATTTAGCGACTTTCACACCAAAGAAACAATTGACCCCCGAGCAGATATTTTGGTCTAACGATCTCATCGAGATGAAAGCAGAAGCTCTCAAGGAGCAGACCAAAGCTTCACGACCAATCAAAGCGTTGACAATGTATCCACCAAATACACCTGCAACGCTTGTTCCCAGGGTGCTTCTAACAAAAAGTCAAGTGAAAATTAATATTTTTACGCCTATACAACTTTTTTGGAATTTGAAAAAACTTGCAAAAAGAGAATTACACCTACTGGGCTCACTGAAGGGGAAAGGGGTTTTGAACAAACCAAGGAATGTTATCTCACCGAGGTCATTCCATTTTTCAAAACACTTAAAGAACATTTTGAGGGCATTCAAAAGGCTCTAACTAAAGAAATTAAAGAAATGAAAGACATTTTTGAAGAGTTGGAAGCTGAGGTTGACCATAACGTTGTCCATAGGAAGCATGCTGAGATTGAGAGGAAAAACCTTCTTATTGCAAATGATAATTTAATTGTTGACTCGTTGTCCAAAGATGTGTTTTATATTACAATGAATTCTGAGCTTACTGTATCTAGATTTACTGAAATGCATGATGCCCACACTGTCGTTCAAGCACGTTGTCTGGAACTTGAAGCAGAGCTTTCTAAATTACGGGATAAGATTCAAACAGATGATCATAATGAATTAGTAAACCGGTTTTCCAATCTTGAGGTAAATCACTTAAACCTGCAGCTAAAGTATCAAAACCTTAAAGAAAGTTTTGTGAATAACCCACCTCCACCCGCTAGAGAAACTCCTGATTTTGACTCAGTCTTTGTAATCAGATAAATAAAAGCTTCCCTTCAAGGAAAGGACAACGTCATCAAAAAATTGAAAATGCAAATCTCTCAACTAAAGGAGACCCATAGTGAAGCAGATCGTACACTTGATTTCAGGACCTTAGATTTTCAGATCACTCAATTAACTGAAAAAGTCACCACTCTTCAAGAACAAAATGAGCTTTTTAGGGCAGAAAATGGAAAGATTAAGCAACATTACAAGGAATTGTATGATTCTATTAAGATCACGCGTGCTAA
Organism: Tanacetum coccineum; assembly: GCA_026074375.1. Classification (NCBI taxonomy): domain Eukaryota; kingdom Viridiplantae; phylum Streptophyta; class Magnoliopsida; order Asterales; family Asteraceae; genus Tanacetum; species Tanacetum coccineum. Next base: position 29,349 of record BQNB010053686.1, read on the forward strand.
GCATATTGAACAGACAACTGCTCTGTTAACTAAAAATGAGAATCTGAAAGTCTAAATACATAATAAAATGCAATGTGTCACTACTAATCCTGTAAAACCAAGAGTTCTTGCACCGGGTAAGTATGCCATTGATGTTGAACCAATTCCCCCTCGCAATAGGAATAATAGGGAAGTTCATCTAGATTATCTCAAGCATCTTAAGGAAAGTGTTGAAACTATTCGCGAGATAGTAGAGGAAGCCAAAGTTGAAAGACCGTTAGATAGATCACTTGCATAAAGATTTGTATGTTTCTATTAAGATCATCGTGATAAAGTCATTATAGAACAGACAACTGCTTAACAACTGAAAATGAGAATCTGATAAGCCCAAATACCAGGACTAAAATGGAAAAGTGTCACTAGGATCATGTAAAAACCAATAGTTTTTGCACCAAGCAAGTATGTATAGATGTTGGAACTGATTACCCCTCGCATTTCAATATGAACAATAGGGAAAGATCATCTTCACGATTATTCACGGCATCTTAAGGGAAAGTGTAGAGAACCCTTTCGACGAAATAGTTGGTGGATAGCTTAAGGTTGAACGACCCTTTAGATAGGTCATTGTCTTGCTTGACAGTACACTTAAACACTTCAGGATACTACTTTGAATATGGATTGGAAACTTGTCTGAAAGACTTTAACAAACGAGATAAGAAGCTATGCTCCAAACCCTTTAATTTGAAAAAAAGCAGTTAGTTTTGTGAATAATGTGCATGTTCAATAGTAAACCACACTACATGTATGGAATAAACAATCAGAGCTAATGTTCCCTATGCCTCCTTCTATAAGAAGAAACCTTTGTTGCCACAATGCTAGCGGATTGACAACCTAGGAGATCCAAGAAAAATTAGATCTTGCCAGCTAAAGGTTGTCAACACAGAAGAAAAATAGAAGAACTCCATAGGAAAAATAAGTCTAACTTAAGAACCACGAATCGTGTTGATTCTAGTAGTAGCTCTAAGCGTACTGTAATTAATTTAAATTCTAATTCTGTTTGCCAAACACAGTAACTAGTGTTTAATTTTTGTAAATCATGATAGTGTCTCTCGCTTGGCTTGATTATTTGGCAATCGGTTAATGCACCCCCCTTATTTCATTAATAGTCATAATGTTGTGCGCAAAGTTAAGCAAATTTGGAAACCTAAGCAAGTTAGGCAAGTATGGAAACCTACAGGCAAAGTGCTTACCAGTGTTGGTTATCAATAGAGACCCACAGGTACAATATTCACCTTAGGAGAACAGTGCCCTTTAACTAGGCTCACTGCACCCAAAAAAGTATATGCTAAGCAAAACGAGTATCAGACCATTACTTGTGCTAACAAACATGAACCCAACCAAATTAGGGATCCAACTTTATCCAAAACTCTTCCCCATCTTCGTTGTTTTCAAATGCAGGTCGTACAAATCGTCCTTTGGTATTTGGACTCAGGCTGTTCAAAACATATGACTAGAGATCGCTCACGACTCAGGAATTTTATGAAAAAGTTCATCAAGACAGTTAGATTCAGGAATGACCACTTTGGTGCTATAATGGGTTATGGAGATTACGTGATTGGTGACAGTGTGATCTCCAAGGTATACTATGTAGAAGGACTAGGACACAATTTGTTTTTAGTCGGATAATTTTGTGATTCTGACCTAGAAGTTGCATTCAAGAAAACATACTTGTTATGTTCGAGACACGGCATGGTGTTTGAATTAATTTAAAGGTTCTCGTGGTTCGACATTTTATACACTATCTCAGTCGAAAGACATGATGAAGTCCTCCCCTACTTATTTGCTTGTCTAAGCTCTAAGAACAAATCATGGTTAAGGACGGACGTTTTAAAATCACTTGAACTTCGGCACATTTATGACCTTGTAAGAAAGGATCCGTAGAGGCTTACCTAGATTGGAAGTTTGGATAAGATCATCTTCCTGCTCTGCATCTTACAACTAGGAAAAAGAGCAAAAAGCATAACCACAACCCAAAACCTGGCGGGAAAACACCAACTTAGAAGTTTTAATACCCTTCATATGGATTTATGTGGTCCAATTGAGAGTGCAAACAATTATATGGTAAAGAGATACATCTTAGGTCATCGTTGATGATTATTTCGGTTTATCTTGGGTTTTAAGTTTTTGAGATCGAAAGATGAAAACCCCTCAGCGTTCATCAACAAATTTCTGAAAGCCAAATACAAGTCAGTCTCAACAGAAATCGTCAGATAGTCCATACCGATTAATGGCACATAATTTGTCAATAAAAATAATTTGACTATTTTATTATGAACGTGTCGGATTTTTTCACCAAAGACTGTTCGAGGACACACAGCAGAAGCATTGCCCCCCACCCCCCCCCCCCCCCCCCCCCCCCCCCCCCCCCCCCCCCCATTTTCTCGAAAGACAAAACCGTACCCTTGTAGAGGTTGCTAAAACAATGCTGATATTTTCCAAGGCCCCGATGTTTTTATGGGCAGAAGCTATGGCGACTGCTTGTTACACCCAAAACCGATCCCTCATTCACACCCGTCACGACAAAACCTCATATGAACTGGTGCATGATAAGAAGCCTGATCTTACCTTTTTCTGTGTCTTTGGTGCTCTTTGTTACCCTACAAATGACAACGAAGATCTTGGAAAATTGCAACCAACGGCTGATATTGGAATTTTCGTGGGCTATGCACCAAGCAGGAAAGGTTATCGAATCTACAACAAGAGAACCCGATGAATTATGGAAACTATTCACGTTCAATTCGATGAGCTGACTAAGCATACGGCTCCTGTGCAACTCAGTACAGGACCCGCTCCTACTTTTCTGACGCCTGGACAAATAAGTTCAGGGCTCGTACCAAATCTGGTTCTCGCAGCTCCTTATGTACCCCCCACAAATAAAGAATTATAGGTCTTATTCCAACCAATGTTCGATGAATACTTGGAACCTCCTCATGTTGAAAGACCGGTCTCTCCTGCTCCAGCAGTTTCAGTACCAGTCAATTTAGCCGGTACACCTTCATCCACTACCATTGATCAAGATGCACCTTCTCCAAGTCATTCACTATCATCTTCGGCATTACAATATCCAAGTTTACATCAAGGCGTTGCAGCTGATTCTACTCGCATGGAAGATAATCCCTTTGCTCCTGTTGACAATCATCCCTTCATAAATGTATTTGCTCTGGAACCTAGTTCTAAAGCATCATCACCTGGGGATCTTAGTTCAACAGAATCTCCTTATGTCTCTCAAACTCTTCATCATCTGAGAAATGGAGCTAAGGATCACCGCGAAGATAATATTATGGCTATCCCTCTCGGCCGGAGTATCCACAGAAAAACAACTTGCAACTGAATGCCTTATGGTTGCTGTTGTATAATTGTACTGTCAAAAGTCGAACCAAAGAACTTCAAATATGCAATTACTGAAGATTGCTGGTATCAAGCTATGCAAGATGAGATTTACAAATTTGATCGACTTCAAGTATAGGAATTAGTACCTCAACCAGACTGTGTCATGATTATTGCTCTCAAGTGGATTTACAAAGTTAAACTTGATAAGTACGGTGATGTTCTAAAGAACAAGGCTAGGTTAGTAGCCAAGGGATATCGACAAGAGGAGGGCATTGATTTTGAGGAATCATTTGCACTGGTTGCACGTATCGCGGCTATTCGTATCTTCATCGCCAATGTCGCCTAGTTTAAAAATCATGACATCTATCAATGGATGTAAAGACAAATTTGGTAATTGGCGAATTGAAGGAAGAAGTCTTGTTATGTCCAACCAGAGGGGTTTCGTTTGAATCTGTCCATTGACACTGTTTATCGTCTGAAGAAAGCTTTATACGATTTAAAGCAAGTTCCACGGGCATGGTATGATACCTTGTAACGATTTCTTCTAGACAACAAATTTTCCAAGGGTGTAGTTGATCCGACACTATTCACTCAGAAAACAGGCGAACATATTCTTCTTGTTCAAATATATGTAGATGATATCATTTTTTGCCTCAAACACGACCCAATAAGCATGTGAAATATTTTCCTATGAGATGAGTTCTAAATTTTAAATGTCAATGATGGGGCAAATGTCTTTTTTCTTAGGCTTACAAGTTTCTTAAAATCCCAGAGGCATTTTTATTAATCAATCAAAATTTGCTCTTGAAATATTATAGAAATTTGGATGAGATTTGTGTGACCCATGTTGTTACACCAATTGTGGATTGGACTAAACTGATGAGGACCCTTAGGGATTCTAGTTGGTCTGATCGATTTCGTATAGTATGGTCGGATCCCTAATGTATCTCACTGCCAGCTGACCCGACCTTGTATTCGCTGTATGCATGTGTGCTAGGTATTAGGCTTCGCCTACCAAAAACACCTTGAAGCACTTAAAATAGGTCTTCAGTTACTCTCAGGTGGAAACCATCTATTAAAGTGGGGTCTTTGGTATCCGAAAAGACACTGTTGTGGCACTAACGGTTCTTTGCAGATGCGGCCATGCGGTTGTCAAGACACACAAGACGTACGCCGAGAAGTGCTCAGTTCTTGGAGATAAATTGTCAGCTGGCATCAAAAAAACAGAAGAAGCACTACGATCTCTACAACCAGAGGGCTGGAATACATTGCCATGTCTGCCGATTTTTTTCTAAATATTGGGGTTGTTGCTCAGATACTTTGGATGAGATCACAGCTTACAGACTACGGCTTTGTCTTCAATAAGATTCCCTTGTATTGTGACAACCGTAGTGCCATTGCTCTCTGCTACAATAATGTCCAGCACTCCTGGTCCAAGCACACTGACATACGACACCATTTTATAAGAGAGCAAGTTGAGAAAGGTGTGGTTGAATTGTACTTCGTGACGACGGATTATCAGCTCGCGGATATATTCACCAAATCATTACCAAGAGAGCGGTTCAAATTTCTCCTCCCGCGTCTTGGTATGAAGAGTATGTCTCCGGAAACTCTTAAACGTCTCCAGGAAGGAGAAGAGGAGTAAAGGATGGTCCTCCTATATCCTATGTAAATATGTATATAGCTAAAATCTAAAAAGAAAATACAAAATATAAAACCTACAAAATCCATAAAAAAATCAAAAAAAATAGAAAATACCAAAAATAGTTTTTCAAGACATGTCTTCCATTTATCGATAACATTTACGGTCCTAGAAATGTCATTCAATAATGACACGGGTCTTTAAATGTAGGTCAGACAGAAGTTCAAACTTTTCAAAACATGTCTTTATGGCTTGCAGTTATTTCAGACTGCAACCTGCTTTTCAAATTAAGGAAAGCATGTCGCCAAAAAGATGGTTGTTCCTGATAACGGGTGATTAAGTTCTCCCGGGCATGGATTACTTCATATCCGTGCACCCTCGATCTAATGTACGTTTCAGTTCATTATTTCTTGATATAGAAGAGACGTCTTCTCTCTTTAACCAAATAATTTTTCGTTTATGATTCTTCAGAAAATTACTTGTGTTACCAACGGTGGAAAAGTGTTGTTTGAAAATCAATCAGACTTGAACTCTTCAAAATTTGACACTCAATCAACGACTACAGGTCTTTAAATAGAAAACGGGTCATTGATTGAGGGGGAGAGTGTTTTTCAAATTTACGACATCTAACTGGCATTTTAGTTCATCAAATAATTACTTGATAAAAGGTTCTTGTATCTAACGGGGTTACATTTTGAAGAGGAATTAAATTTATTTTATCTCAAACGGCCAAATATGTCAATAACTTGTGAGTTTACGATCTTATGTGATATTTGCTAAATGTTTCTTAGGCTTGTATAACTATAAGGACCATTTGTGCCATCTCTAAAACTTATTATAACCTTGTTAATACTCTTAACCTGAATGGGAGAAATTTAGGAAGTTTAGGGACCAATTCTACCAAACAGTTTGTAACACCCCCAAAATTGTGTCGCAGCGGAGGTACGTCCGGGGGCGTTACTTCATAATACACAACGCTAGATACAAGAGAACGACCTCTAAATGTGTCGTTTGAAAAGTAATCTCGTTGATTTCATTGAAATTGATATAACATTTGTCCCATCATTGCATCATAATGAAAAGCTTGAAAGCGATACAATGAGATTTAATCATTTGTATATAAGTAGAAATCCATGAATGAAATCTTGTCATTTTAGACTCCAATGCACATCAAATAATCCAAGCATCTAATTCACCTAAGAAAAACATGCTTAAAAACGTCAACATAAAGTTGGTAAGTTCATAGGTTTGATTAAGTACAAATGTTCACCAAAGATTTTCAAAACGTGTATGACCATTTCAAACCTTATAATAGTCACAAAATTTGTACGTATGAAAGTTGGACCGCAATCTTTCAAAGTATGCATGATAATGAAAATTTTTACCAAATGTTTCAAGTATGCATAGTAAAATGTATAAGTGTAGGATCACATGCTTTCTGGTCCTTAGCAATTATACAAACTATAATGCGACCAGCATAAATGTTTCCGGCCCTCAGCAATTATACAAACTATAATGCGACCAACATAAGTATTTCCGGCCCTCAGCAATTATACAAACTATAATGCGACCAATATAAGTATTTCCGGCCCTCAGCAATTATACAAACTATAATGCGACCAATATAAGTATTTCCGGCCCTCAGCAATTATACAAACTATAATGCGACCAATATAAGTATTTCTGGCCCTCAGCAATTATACAAACTATAATGCGACCAATATAAGTATTTCCGGCCCTCAGCAATTATACAAACTATAATGCGACCAATATAAGTATTTCCGCTTGTGTCTAATTTATAAAACAAAGCATATGTTTCTCACCTCAATTCATGACAAAAAAATGAAGTTAAGTAATGTATCCCATAGCGAGCTATGTAAATGAGTATGTAAACCAATTTGTAAATCACCATGTAAATGCATTTGTAAACAAGCAGGTTCTCACCCCAAAAATATATGTAAAACTAGTAAAACATGGGGCTATAAACTCACCTTGATGATGTAGAACGATTGACAGATAGGCATCTAATATGCATCACACGAACGGAAGACGAAACGGCTAGATCAAAAGTTGCAACTAATCTTAACGGCTAAGTCCCACTAGCCTAGGATAATGTATTTGGATTTCCCGATGAATGGTTACGTCAACTCGACACGTTGATAAAGATTTAGATTTCCAAATTGTAACAGCTTGGTGGTTGGTTAAATAAATAAATTGAAAAGTGAACGCAAAGTATGTAATATATCCCGTATATATTACATATGAAAAATAAACCCTTATATAACTCATACCGTGAATTATATAATAAAGACAAACAATCCAAAGATTAATGTGAAGTATATAATACTTTACAGGTATTATATAAGAAACGTGAGAAAATAATTAAAACAAGATATTTTGACACCAATTTAATTAATAAAAAGTCCTTGCATAAAAGTAGACCCACGTCTTAAAGTTATAGTTTAAACAAACGATGTTTGTAAAGCTTTTACAACAATCATGATGTTATCTTCTATTTGACATTTATAAAATATAAAATAATATCTTATAAATTTATATTTCGTTTCCTCGACAGGTTGTGTCTAAAATAGTTATCTCATTGTAAAAGTATAGCTTTTGTTCGTTTATCCGGTTATTGTATAATACAAATTATTATATCTTTAAAATATTAGTTAGTATATCGGTTTCTAAAATAATAGAGGCTTTAGTAAAACATTACCAAATATAAAAAGTTATATAAATTTCGTCATGACCTTCCCGATTATATAACGTTTCCTCATATTTATAAAACCTAATGTTTTCTTTTTCACTTTTCAACAAACCGCGCGTTGCAAAATATCTACGTGTTTTAAATATATATTTATAACTAAACAAATTAATAAATACCATATTTATTTAACCATTAACCACCATTTTAGTTCCGATTTATAAACTATAAAGTCTCGTGTTATATTTATTAGTCAAGTGAATAAACCAAACGAACCCTTGTTGTTTCGCTAAACCAAACGCATCCTTTGTTGTCTTCTCTAAACCCAAACGCACCCCGTGGTGCTTATTTTAAACCCAAACACACTCCTTGTGTGTTTCTGTTATCCCAAACTCACCCTATACGTCAAACTGTCCAACCAAACGCAGCTTTAGTGCTTGGCTGCCAAACCAAACGCACCTTTGGTGCTTGTCTTTAATACCAAACGCACCCTTATTGCATTCACACAGCCAAACACACCTCGTGGTGTTTTTCTACTAAACCAAACGCACCCTAATTGTTTCTATATCCACCAAACGCACCCTAATCTGTTTTATACAAAACCAAACGCACCCCTTGTGCCGTTTTAAGCAAACCAGACGCACCCCATGGCTGTTTAACAGCCAAACGCACCCTTATGGCTTTCTTATCCCATCAAACGCACCCTTTTCTGTGTTAAACCACCGAGACAAACACCCTTTATGGTGTTTTTGATAAACCACAACGCACCCTATTTGGGTTATGAACCCAACGCACCCTTGGCTGTGTTTGACCCGCAAACCACCCCCCCCCCCCCCCCACCCCCCAAACAACCCCTTTGGCTGTGACTAACAAACAACGCCCCTAGTGATGTACCTCATTAAACAAACACACCACCACGCACCCCTTGGTGGTGATAAACCGCGAACCAAACGCACCCTACCTGTGAACCTGCTAAACCACGCACCCCTTGGTGGCGATAAACCGCAAACCAAACACACCCTATCTGTCTTATTAAACCACACGCACCCCCTAGTTAAATAAGGACCGAACGCACCCTGATGGTGGCGTGGTCGTGGTGATGGCGGCGGAGGTGGAGTGGCGAGTGACGCCGAGTGAGATAGTGGGTTGGATAGATCGTTTGATGAGAAACACTTTTGGACTTGGCCGGAAAACTCGCCGGAAAAGTTTTCCGGTGGCCGGCGACGGCGGCGGTGGTGGTGGAGGGGTGGCCGGCGGTGGCCGGACAAATTGAGGGAGAGAGAGAGAATTATATATGTATGTGTGTGTTTTTGTTATGAAATGAAAAAAAAGATATATAATTTATATATATATATAAAACTTTAAAACAAAATGTAATAGGTATAATAGTTGAGGGTTGGTTGTGTAACTATTTTTCAGGGACCAAATGTGTAACTTGTGAGTATTATTTTGTAAAATAGTCGTTCGGGACTCGTTTGAGCCGCTTAATGGATGAATTAAAATACGAAACTTGCGCCATTGCGTTCGGAATCATTTTTCCGATAAAAATGAGTATTTACTTGATAATATTTCATAAATATTCTTATAACATTTATAAAAATATTTGTTACTTATTTTGTGACTCGGTTAAAATAAAATGAGTTTTAACTCGGATATTCGCGTCATCAACAACGCTTAAATAATTAAAATATTAAATGATTTTATTTAATAAAAATATTAAATAAATAGTGATAATTAAAAATAAATTTAATTATTTTTGTGTGTCGGTACCCGTTGTGTGCAGTTTTCAAAACTTTGCGAGGCTGTTTTAGCCCTCTTCTGCTTGTTTTCAAGTCTCGGGTAAAACTAAAAAGTTGTCTGAAATATCGTTTTACATCAAATTGCTTTAGGGTCCGAATCGTGAAAACGTGATTTAGTGGTTCGTTTTTGATAAATCAACTATGAATTAATATATATCCTTTTTCGTTTTCGAATCAAATAAGTTAAAAATAACTTTGTACTCGAGGTGTGTAATAATAAATACGATTTATTTTTGAAATATGTTTTGAAAATTTTACCAGTTATGCGGTAATCGTTTTTATGTGACAATAAAAGACCAAAAGTCAAAAATCAAGTCAGACTCGAAAAGTCCAAGGTTAAAATAGTCGTTTGATTGAATTGCTTTTTTGGAGTAATATATTTACCGGGGAAACCCTTTACCCGAAAAAAACATTTGTCCTGGTTCTTTATAACCTGGCTCTGATACCAATCTGTAACACCCCCAAATAGGGTTGCAGCTACCGCGGCCAGAGGGGCGGGCGGGGGAACGACAAGTACACCCCACTGACAATGACCCCAAAGGAGATACTCGCAGCAGAAGGTGCAAACTTCCCAAGGCCACTGTGAGTATCATAGGCAGAAGGGCCATACTACCAATGAGTGCGTCCAACTGCGCCAGCTGATTGACAAATGTTTATGAGCAGGGATTGAAGCATTGCTCTTACTAGCGTATTTTTTAAACTAAAAGTGCAAAAATATAAGATATTTATGTTTACTAGACGGTTATTTAAGTTTTGCAAAAATGTATCTTCACATGTGCAAATTATGAGCAATTATTGAAGTTTTATCTTAAAAGTGTAATTTTTATACTAGAAATGCTAACGTATAAGATATTGATACTTAATACACGATTATTTAAGTTAATAAATTATCTTCACGCGTGCAAATTATGAGCAAGGATTGAAACATTGCTCTTACTTGCGTATTTTTTATACTTGAAGTGAAAAAATATGAGATTATATAACTTTTGAAAGAATTATCTTCACATGTGCAAATTA
>BQNB010053687.1:0-32343 GCA_026074375.1 Tanacetum coccineum
TCGGTTCGTTTACAGCCCTAACGAAGTTCATAATAAGCTTTTAAAGAGTTTTGCTAAACTATAAAAATATTCAATTTCTCTTGAACTTTCTTTACAACATTGTAAAGAACAGATGAAAAACAACCCAGTTTGCAAAGAAAATGCTTCAAATGTATTTCGAAAAGAACGTGAACAATATCATGAAATACAATATTTGAAAGCTCAAATGCAAGACAAGAACATGGTGATAAATGAGTTAAAGAAACTCATTCTGGTAACAAAAGGAACATCCGTTGTGGAAAATCTGTTTGTAAACCATCTGTTGATCGGACAACCAAATGCTCAACGGATTCCATAAATCTGTTTTAGGAAAACCGATCTCTTATTTCATAATTCTCTGAAATGAGAAGTTTTCAAACGAATAAGTCGGTTATTATAAAACTATGCGCTCGGAGCGTTGGTTTTATTTAAACAGTCACTCAACAGTGTTTGCACTCTGAATAGTAAACCAAGCTGGTTACGAAATACAAATGTGCTTTAACCAGGAATGTTTAGAATTGCCTCCACCACAACACAAACTAGAAACACAGTTGCCTCATGTTCTAGGAATACTAATCCTTCACATTGTCTAAATCTTCAGAGTAATTCACACTAATAGTGTTAGCAGACCTCCAGCTTACAGAGACTATCAATGTGAAAGATAGGTCGTGCCAAACATTAGTCAAAGTGAAGTTTACAAAGAAGAAGGTAGAAGGCCAACATAGGATTTTAAGTAATTACTAAGAAAACAAAGTTCTGTAACTGCGTGTAATGACAGTTTAACTCAAGAAACTTCGAATTGTAAATGTTGTTTTGTTTGTGCTGAATGTGGAAAATGTGTGTTTAATTCTAATCATGATGCTTGTGTTTCTAGATACTTGAAAGACGTGAACGCTAGAACTAAGAAGCCTAAGGTAGTGCCTATTAGTGCTAGTAAACCCAAGAGAAAAGCGAACAAATCTGTTGCAACACCCCATAAGAAAACAGTTGCATCAGATACCACTATTCAGAAATCCAAGAGTTACTATAAGGAGTTGTATGAGAATACAAATCAGGAATGGAAATGGTGGATAGCTAAGAGATGTCCATCAGGATATAAATGGACACAAAAGCCTCTTAGGACCAAAAAGATATGGATGCCTAAAATCAGGAAAGAGGATGTATCAACAAGTATTAGTCCCACTATAGACATTGTCTCTAGGATTACTAATGTCTTGAAGATATCAAATTCCTTAGGATCCAATTTGTCCAATGTTCCATCGTCCTCTAATTCTCTTGCAGATTGTACAACTCATCCTATTCATTGTTGACTCTGGATGCACAAAGCACATGACGGGCAATCTCAAGCTGTTGTGTAATTTTGTGGAGAAATTTCTGGGTACTGTTCGTTTTGGAAATGATCAATTTGCTCCAATTCTTGGTTATGGAGATCTGAATCAAGGAAATGTCACGATCAAACGGGTTTATTACGTCGAAGGCCTCAATCACAATCTTTTCTCGGTTGGTCAATTCTGTGATGCGGATTTGGAGGTTGCTTTCAGGAAATCTACTTGTTTTGTGAGAGATCTTCAGGGAAACGATTTACTAACTGGTAATCGTGGATCCGATCTCTACACAATATCTCTTCAAGAAACAACTTCATCAACTCCAATCTGTTTCATGGCTAAAGCTTCACCAACTCAAGCATGGTTATGGCATCGAAGACTTTCTCATCTTAACTTCGATTACATCACCTTACTCTCAAAGAAAGATATTGTGACAGGCTTACCTAAGTTGAAATATGTCAAGGATCAACTTTGTTCGTCTTGTGAAATGAGTAAAGCAAAAAGAAGCTCATTTAAGTCAAAAGTTGTTCCAAGTTCCAAAGGAAGGCTGAATTTGCTTCACATGGACTTGTGTGGTCCAATGCGGGTTGCAAGCATAAATGGGAAGAAATATATTCTGGTGATTGTTGATGACTATTCAAGATACACTTGGACTCTTTTTCTACGATCCATGGATGAAACACCAGAAGTTCTTAAAGACTTTCTCACGATGATTCAACGCAATCTTCAAGCCCAAGTTATTACTGTCCGTACTGACAGAGGCACAGAGTTCTTGAACAAGATGCTCCATGCTTATTTCAAAGAAGAAGGCATTGAACATCAGACTTCCACTCCTCGAACACCTGAACAGAATAGCGTTGTCGAAAGATGGAACCGCACTCTTGTTGAGGCTGCTCAAACAATGCTCTCAGCTTCTAAGCTTCATTATCATTTTGGGCTGAAGCAGTTGCAACCGCATGCTATACTCAGAACAGATCAATCATCATATCGACTCATGGAAAAACGGCGTATCACATCATTAATGACAGGAAACCTTCAATAAAACATCTTCACATCTTTGGTTGCATTTGTTACATAACTAGAGATGGGGAAAATTTGGATAAGATGAAAGAAAAAGGGGATCCATGTGTCATGGTGGGATATTCTACTCAGTCGAAGGGATATCGTGTTTACAACAAGAGAACACGCTTAATAGTTGAGTCCATTCATATCAAGTTTGATGAAATCAAAGAAATGATGTCTGATCACAACAGTTCAGACCTCGCACCACAACGACAAGAGATGTCTGTTGAAAATGTCTCTTCAGGCCTCGTTCCTCAAGGACAAAAGGCGTCAGATTATGACAACTCTGACCCCGTGCCCCCAAGACAAAATGTTGTTCCTACAGCAGAGAAGACAGATTCGTCACAACAAGGGTTGGAATTTCTCTTCAGTCCTTTACTTGAAGAATATTACAATCCAGCACACGGTCATGATTTGCTCCAATTCTTGGTTATGGAGATCTGAATCAAGGAAATGTCACGATCAAACGGGTTTATTACGTCGAAGGCCTCAATCACAATCTTTTCTCGGTTGGTCAATTCTGTGATGCGGATTTGGAGGTTGCTTTCAGGAAATCTACTTGTTTTGTGAGAGATCTTCAGGGAAACGATTTACTAACTGGTAATCGTGGATCCGATCTCTACACAATATCTCTTCAAGAAACAACTTCATCAACTCCAATCTGTTTCATGGCTAAAGCTTCACCAACTCAAGCATGGTTATGGCATCGAAGACTTTCTCATCTTAACTTCGATTACATCACCTTACTCTCAAAGAAAGATATTGTGACAGGCTTACCTAAGTTGAAATATGTCAAGGATCAACTTTGTTCGTCTTGTGAAATGAGTAAAGCAAAAAGAAGCTCATTTAAGTCAAAAGCTGTTCCAAGTTCCAAAGGAAGGCTGAATTTGCTTCACATGGACTTGTGTGGTCCAATGCGGGTTGCAAGCATAAATGGGAAGAAATATATTCTGGTGATTGTTGATGACTATTCAAGATACACTTGGACTCTTTTTCTACGATCCAAGGATGAAACACCAGAAGTTCTCAAAGACTTTCTCACGATGATTCAACGCAATCTTCAAGCTCAAGTTATTAGTGTCCGTACTGACAGAGGCACAAAGTTCTTGAACAAGACACTCCATGTTTATTTCAAAGAAGAAGGCATTGAACATCATACTTCCACTCCTCGAATGCGTTGTCGAAAGACAGAACCGTACACTTGTTAAGGCTGCTCGAACGATGCTTTCAGCTTCTAAGCTTCCATTATCATTTTGGGCTGAAGCAGTTGCAATCGCATGCTATACTCATAACAGATCAATCATCATATCGGCTCATGGAAAGATGATGTATCACATCATTAATGACAGGAAACCTTTAATAAAACATCTTCACATCTTTGGTTGCATTTGTTACATAACTAGAGATGGGGAAATTTTGGATAAGATGAAAGAAAAAGGGGATCCATGTGTCATGGTGGGATATTCTACTCAGTCGAAGGGATATCGTGTTTACAACAAGAGAACACGCTTAATAGTTGAGTATATCCATATCAAGTTTGATGAAATCAAACAAATGATGTCTGATCACAACAGTTCAGACCTCGCACTACAACGACAAGAGATGTCTGTTGAAAATGTCACTTCAGGCCTCGTTCCTCAAGGACAAAAGGCGTCAGATTATGACAACTCTGACCCCGTGCCCCCAAGATAAAATGTTGTTCTGACACACATGCCCTAAGACAAAATGTTGTTCCTACAGCAGAAAAGACAGATTCGTCACATCAAGGGTTAGAATTTCTCTTCAGTCCTTTACTGAGAATATTTTACAATCCAACCACTCGATCAAGATGAGGAAAACAACATGATCAAGCACCGAATGCATCGTTTCAAGAAGTGAATTTGTCAATCTTTTTGTATGCGGGTACAAGAAATTTGGTGTGTCTTCCTCAGCAAGCATTGATAATACCGATGTTGCATTCATTTCAACCACAAAGGTCATGATACCGATGGACCAGCGATCATCCATTAGAAACAAGTTCGTGGAAATCCAACCATGCCAGTTCTAAAAGACGACAGTTGCCACAGATCCGGAAATGTGTATGTTCGCACTCAGTGAGTATTGTTGAACCGTGTGAACATTAAGGAGCAATGGCTGATTATGTATGGCATCGAGCTGCAGGATTAACTTCATCTGTTCAACGACTAAAGTATGGGATACCTCGTCGACAATACCATTCTGGCAAGATGTTATAAACTAAAGTGGTTATGGAAGAACAAGAAGGATGATGATCAGACTGTAATTCGCAACTAAAGCACGACTTTGTTGCTAAAGGTTTTGCTCAGGAGAGGGTATGATGTTGAAGAATCATTTGCGCCGATGCTCGCTTTGGGAAGCGGTTCGGATTTGTTGCCCACGCAGCAACAACAAGTCCTTTTCCAATCTATCAGAATGGACGTTGGAAAACGGCATTTCTTATATGGTCACACTGAAGGAAGAGTTTAACGTTGCTTTCAGCCAGAAGGTTCGTTGAGCCTAGTTCATTCCAGAAAAAGTCTACCTATCTGGGAAAGCTTTGTATGGATTAAAGCAAGCTCTAAGAGCCTGTCGATGAACTATCAAAACTTCCTGATGTCCAAAGGCTTTAACTAAAGGTACAATTGACCCACTTTATTCAAGATAAAATTACGGGGGAGGATATTCTACTTGTGACAGATTTACGTTGATGAACATACCTCGCTTTTGGATCGACAAATCCTAAATTATTCAAAACATTTGAAATTTAATGCAACAGTAGAGTTGAAATGTCCCTCCTAATGGGGGAGAATGATATTCTTTTTAGGCACTTCACGAGACCATAGTCCCCATAAAGTTATTTTACAATCAGGCCTAGTACGCTTTAGAGATTATGGGGAAAATGCATATTATGGACCAAATGTCACTTCCATTTGTACACCCATTGGCTACAAAACCCAAACTAGATTAATTTGAGTGGAGGAAGAGAACCCGTTAGACCAATCTGATTATCGTAGTTTAAAATCGGGTCACTAATGTATTTGACATCTAGTAGACTCAGACTTAGTGCAAGCAGATGACTATTATGCACTGTTATCTTTATTTTAAGCATGACCATACTCAAAAGCACCTCAAGGAGGTTAAAGAATCTTTAAATACTTTAAGGGTACCATTAACATAGGACTTGGTATCCAAAGGATTTCTGGCTTTAACATAACAAACATTTTCAGACGCTGATCATGCGGTTGCCTGATACTCGGAAAGCACTTCTGAGGGATTAAGTTCTTGGTGATAATAAAACTTGTAAGCTGTGATGTCAAAGAAACAAAACTGCACTGCATGTCTTTAGCAGAGGAGAGTATGTGGGTTATCTGCAAGTTATGCTCAAGTATTGTGGGATGAGGACACAACTTCAAGATTATGCTTTCAATACACAACCATCTCCCCCATTGTACTGCGACTCTCAGTCAGCCATAGCAATCTCATGCAACCCCGTACAACACTCACGGACAAAGCACATCATTCTCAGGTTATCATTCTTAAAGGAACATCGTTGAAAAATGGTTAATTGAATTATATTTTGTCAGAAATGAATTACCAATTAGCTGACATGTTACGGAAAGCACTTCCTGAGGATCGGTTTAAGTATCTTGTCAGAAGGATTGGCCTTATGAGCACTGTTGTGACTCCAGAGGAACTGGAGGTTCTGACAAATGAGTCTGCTTGATATCATCATCAAACATCACCATGTACATATTTTTGAGAAAAGCAAAATACAAAAATATAAAACTTCAAAAAGAAAATACAAAATTCAGGGAAAATAGATAATTTCCAAAAAAGATTCTTCTCGACATGTCTTCTTGGATTCGTTTACATTTACTGTGCTTAGAAAGTCGAATTAACATTGACACAGGGTGTGTAAATTGCAAGTTCGATCGAGAGTTGCAAATTGTTTCAAAACATGTCCTTTTCTAATTTTCTAATAGGCTTATGTGCAAATGTCAGTCCATAACCCGAACTTCAAATAAAGGAAGGTTTATAACTTATCCTCACAACGAGGGGGAAAATTAACGTTTCTCTGGTCTTGAGATGTTATTACAAGACATTCAATTGTTTTTAGGCTCAAGAAAAAGGCAAGTGTAGTTTCAGTGCGCTTACCTTAAAGTTAGAGAGGAAGTCCTCTAACCATCTGGTTTTTCAAAAAGTTGAACACAATTTTTTCAAGAATTCTCGATGACAATTCTTATCTTTCAAAATTGTGTGTTCAACACTCCAACCTCAATAATTTGTGTTCAAAAGGACCAATAATTTCTCAATTGAGTCATATTATGGAGGGAGTTTTTCGAAAAAACACAGTCCCCCTCCCCCCTCCTTCTGTTTCTATGGATACATCATCACGGACATTATTATGTATTCAAAAACATTAACAAAATGTGTCCAAACCATTCATGTCTGACATATTTTTCCACAACTTTTTCAAAGACATATTTTAATCACGAGGTATTTCAAATACTAAGTGTTTATTATTTAAAAATAGGGGAGAAAATGTAATTAAAAATTTTTGGTTCTATTCGACCCCCCCTTCTATGCTGCTGAAAAGTAAGAAAAGGTTTTATTGGTTTGATGCTTATACCCAACAACATCTTAAATATGACGATCTATGAACGTAATAAGTGGTTAGGTTAGGATTAATCCTATTGATCCAACCAGATCCGGAGTGATCTAACCTAGGATAATCCAAAGTTAGAAATAGCAAAGTCCCTCCCCCCCTCAGGTATGATTCGGAGATGAATGTATATGGTATAATGCCACTAAGATTGAGGCTAACAATGGACAAGCACAACAAGGTGTTAGTAATGTACGTCTTGGTAAGCATTGAGCGTCTAAGAATTCCGCTCCTCCTCCCCCCTTCTCCCCTAGACCACCCCCCCCCCCCCCCACCCTCCCCTGTTATGGATAAAGGTGTCTTAAAGAAAAGAAGCCTCACACACACTTAAGGCAGAAAAACCCGGGTCACCAATTAACAAATATTGCATATCAGCCCCCTCTTCACAAGATGATTTGTGGTATTGAAAACGAAATCATGGACCCAGTGATGCAATGCACAAACCATTCCCAGCCATTCGAGTTTTCCACCCCTCAACAGAAACTTGTCTCATTTGTTCACGGGAGATACACACGTTATATATTGATATCTCACTCCGCCTCAGATTTGTTGATATTGAAAATGGTGGCACACTATATGTTCCAGGCCTAGAGTACCTAAAACCATTTGTACTAGCAGAGTCTTAGAGCAAGAGTTTAACAAAATCTCCGTTAGGACACATTCCATTTCAATACACTTGTTGAACATCATACAGGTTCACAAGTGTTATCAAGGTCATGCGTAAGATCATTGTGATATTTGCCAGAACATTTAGAGTGGTACTCTTTAGTATTACAATGACGGATGGAAAATCCTTCCAGTGGTCATATCATATCAGCACTGCGGTAGGTGATTGCGAGATTATATATGATTCAAACTTGGGACAACTGGATATCGATTTGGTCCAGTAAATGATTGACGTGTGATGTATTTTGATAAAAAAATGACACTCTAGTTGTCGCCCCCCCCCCCCTTACAAAAACACTTTATCAGTTACCACGTCGATTGATTTTTAATCTTTTATCGTTATCATAACGTAAACCTGCAGGTAAAACGGTGGTAACGGCTACTCAATCCACATTCAAATGCTAATTCTACGAAGACAAACTATCATAGAAAGCTCAAAGATTTAAAAGATAAGACTTTCCCGCTAATCTCTGATTTGAAGCTTTCAAGATAATGAAAGAATGGCCATCGTTTGGTTCAAATATCAAAAAAGATCGGCAAGATGGCAAAGACGATAAAGACAATGACCAAAGGCTGAAAGTCAGATCGCATAGCATGAAGGAACAAGCCTACAAACATACAACGAAGTCAAAGACAGAAACACTTTGAGATTAAAACGACAAAGCAATATCTCTGATCTCATGAAGAAGTGTCATCAATGAACTCACTTCGGGGGAGATTGTTAGCCTCAATTTTATGGAGTCACATAAAGGATGGCTCGTTCCCGTGTTCAAGACCTCACTTCGGGGGAGATTGTTAGCCTCAATTTATTGAGTCGAACAAGGAAAGCTCGGCTCACTATAGATGGAGCTTCGGTCTTTAATTTGTTAATGTTGTAACAGGATAATATCGGGAATCGGGCTCGATAGATAATCTAATATTGTATATGTTTCGGGTTTAATCCCAAAGCAAAACCCGAGCCCGGGTCCTAGTTAAATATCTCGCGCGTCACATTTAGTAAATGTGTTAGGGGTTTAATATATATTTATATATATATATTATATACTATATATATATTATTTATATATATATATATTTAGATATTTTCTAAAAATATCTAAATATATATAGATATTTTCTTATAAGAAAATATCTAGTTTTCATTATATAAAAATTCTTTTTCTCTCATCATCTCTTTCTCTCCTCTCTCTCTCTTTTTCGATCTCTCTTTCTTTCTAGTTTCTTAGTTCGTGGTTCGGGTTATGAAGTGAAGTAAATCGGGATCCTACAAAAAGTAAAAAAAATGTTTTTGCAAAAAGAAAGGTCACAGGACTCGAACTTGTGACCTCTCCTTCACACATACAACACCTCAACCAACTGCCCTGGGGTCTTTTTCGTTTATCACTTTATGCAATTTAATTGTTATAGTCTTTTTAGGAATTAGCTTATCTGCTTATTTGAATTTTCACAGCTTATTGGAATAAGCTCTGAATCCCATTTTTCTTCCTAAACCTTTAGAATAAGTTCTTGTATTTTTTTGAATTTTTTTTCATAATTTTTAGTTTTCATTTAATATTTTTAATTTAATTTTTAGTTTTAAAAGCTTTAAAAATAGTTTTAAAAATAATAAAAATCCAAAAAAATATATTTTCCTTTTCTAAAATATAATTTTATCATATTAGAGTAAAAATTTGCATTTTGAGTTTTTAGAATTTTAATTTGTCATTTTGAATTATTTAGTAAGTTAAGTATAGTTTTAAATTAGTTTTAATTTTTTAAATGTCGTTAGATTTTTAAGTTGGCTTTATTTATAGTTTAGCGTGCCTTTAATTTCTTTCCTTTTGCGTTATTAGATTTAGAAATCAATCCAAAACTTAAATGACAATCAAGCTCGATTTACGATATGAACGTCAATTTCCATTCACTTCTCACCGAGGAGAACGATACCCGTGTTGATTACTTATTATTTCTTTCCTAAGAATAATTTGTATGATACTTTGCTTATGTATTTTATATAGATGATTATTTTTGAGGGGTTTTTTGAGAATATTCAAAATGACGTGAATCTTTCTTGATGATCATCTTATGGACTTTGAGGTTTCCAATGAGCTCATCAAGAGATAGTGATGTTAAGTCTTTTGACTCTTCAATCGCCGTGACCTTTGCTCTCCATTTAGGATGTAGAGCCCTAAGAAACTTCCTTACGTAGTTCTTACTAGAGTAACCTTCATCAAGAGCTTTAAGACTAGTAATAATAGTATTAAATCTAGCAAAAGCACTATCTATAGATTCGTCTTCGGAAATGACGAATTGTTCATATTGTTGAACCAAAAGGTCGATCTTATTATCTTTGACTTGGCTATTACCTTGATGGGTGATTAACAAAGTTTTCCAAATTTCTTTTGCCGTATTACACATGAAAATTCGTTCATATTCTTTTCTAGGCAAAGCATTGTAAATAACCATTTTGGCTTCATTATTTTTCGCAAGCCTTCTTTTAAGATCATCAGTTTGTTTTTCAAAAGGGACAACCTCATCAAGTTTGGTTTCCGGATTTTGAATAATGGGTTGAAAATCACCATTGGTAATAACATGCCAAAGATCTAGATCTTTTGATTTAACATATGTCTCGAATCTATTTTTCCAATAGATAAAACTATCGCTTTCAAAAAGTGGTGGTCTTTGCATAGATTGCCCTTCTAGATATTTGTCGGAATCCATAGATCGATCCAAGCTTTAAAATACAATATATTTTAAAAATCTTGAGTGACCTTGCTCCTGATACCAATTGTGGAAACTAGAAGGGGGGTTGAATAGTTTACAGGTTAATTGACCGGTTTAAAATTCTTTGCTTATAAAATGGTTTGATTCGAGTTATATGTCAATCAATCAACAATATGAATCACAACAAAAACTATCTAATGTAATGAACTAAATGAACAATAATAATATAAAGGGATAAGGAAAGAAACGATCAAACCAAGACACCAAGATTTATAGTGGTTCGGCAACGAAGCACCTCTTCGTTCCTACTCCACTCCCCGAGTACTCCACTCGAGATTTCACTATGTCAACAAGCTCCCTTTAGGCGGAGAAAACCGTTTACACGTCGCTTACTTTCTTTTCCGACACTAAGCTAGATGTCGAGTCCTAATCTTAGCTAGAACCAATCTAAGACTTCACTAAGTCTTTACACACTCACAAGATATATATACCCTTGGATTGACACATAATCCAAATCACACCAATATACAATTTACACACTTGGATCTACACACAATCCAATTTATACAACAACACGAAATATATGTAATAAAGATTTATGATCTTGAGGAGAAAGAGAGAGATCACTTGATAACAATTCTTATATAGAAGAATACGATTGTTCTTCTCTTGCACTTGATTAGAAGAAGAAGAAGAAGAAGGGAGGAAGAAAGAATTAATCACTTGAAACAAGATCAAGGTATGTTAGTGATCAAGATATGTGTTTTAGAAAGAAAGGAAGAAGAGAGAAAAATGGATCTGAGAAAATTCGTGGCAAGAGGTTGTGTTTTTCAGATGGGGTGGCCCAGTATTTATAGGGACAAAAAAATAACCGTTGCTGGTGGCGGTCCCGGCGGTCCCTTATATATAAGGGGGCCGCCAGGCCTAAAAGGGGGCCGCCACTAGACTCTGCTCCCTTTTTTGTCCTTTTGTGGTGAAGGTTGTATCTGTTATAGAACCTTCTAATTTGGGGGGGAAAATTAAATTTCAAATTTTATGTTTTTAATAAAACATTTCTTTTAATGAAAAAATATTTTGTTTTTATATTTTTATAAAAACACATTTGTAGAAATGTAAGGTTTAAGGAAAATATTTTCTTGATCACTAATCATGTTTAATGATTTGTTTATCCATACCTTAAGTGATTAATCTTAGAAATAGAATTTTATGATTAGTAATTTATAAACGTTTAATTTTATCGTAAACGTTTTCACATTTTGTTATTATCAAAACATTAAGAGGTCGAAAAATATAAATAACGTTTTTAGACATTATTTGTATTAACATCCTATACTATACTACAATGATTAGGTACTCTTCCTAGGAGGACTGTAAAACTCATGTGTTGCAATCCTCCGAATCAGCACCAATGACGTGACACTATCTGTGGCGATGTGATTAGTCCACGACGTTCCCATATGTATGTGCTATATTATGCACTTGGCCATATGATTTGATTTGTATAGGGTGTATGGATGTATCCTAGCTACTTTGTTCAATTTAGTTTTGGTGCATGCTTTAGTGTGGTGCCAACACCCCATCGCACATTTTGTTTCGATACATCTTGAGATTGCAACTCACATGTACAATTTGCTATGATATATGCATGATTATTTGGTTTAAGCATGTAGTATGCATTAGACATATGTTTCGAGCTTGTAGGGGGCATTTCTATATGTTTTGTGTGGCTACCTATTTCGTTAAGCTCTTATGATATATGAGATCTTTGTTACCCATGTTATTACAATTTCATTTCGTTTACTTATGCATATTTGATGTATCCATTTTGTTTATATATGTTCACTGAGCCTTTAACTCAGCCACGTTTCTTTTCTCCGCGGCAGGTAATGAAGGAAAGTTGGGTTATGAGTGAAGAGTGCTTAGGAGCTCTTAGTGGACCAACTTGATGATAGCCTTCCCTAATTCTTTTTATACTTGTTTAGACTTTAAAGTTGGATTTGTCTTTCGTTTAGACCTTGGAGTTGAATTTATTTTCGCTTGGACGTTATTATTTATTTCCTTAGTTTTCTTAGTGAACGATGTTGAACCATTTTATGAATAAAGTCTTCCGCTTGCATTCGTTTGGTGTCATAAGTATGACATTTGACTCGTTTTGAGCGGGGTCTTACATTATATAGTAATAGATGATATGTGTAATGAATGAATTAAGTGATGTGATGCATTTAAGGTATAGTTTGTGATTTGATCATAATATATCTTATATACTTAAAGATTTAGTAAAAAAATTTATTGTGCAGGCTTCATGTTGTGTAACCTAAGCTTTGAAAAGTGTACAAATCCATGTGAATAAATGTCATAATCGATGGTTAACTATTATAACCTAGGCTTAAAAAAGTGTAAAATCCGTGTGAATAAATGCTAAAATTTATGGTTAATTGCTCCTGTTGTAATACCAAGAGGATATGAACAGTTCTGGGAGTTATAGGTATACAAACAATCGGCTCATTAAAACCCCAAAGCTATTAAAGATCTTGGATTTATGTTACATTTAGTAGATGATTTGAAGGTCAAATAAGTGGAATGCAAGAAGAAAATGATAAACTCAAAAGGGTATGTCATCTTATAACTTTTAATTATCTTTCATTGAAATAACTCTTTCCTACTATTGTTTAATTAATTCTCGATTATGCAATAGGACTCCAAATTTGGAATGGATAGCAAAAAAAGCAAAAGGTAATTTTATTTTTAGTTTAATTTGTTATTTGTAGGTGTTTGGAGTTGCAGATATTTAAGTTGTGTTATTGATTTTGAAGCTAATTAGCAGTTTCTCAGGAGTAATAATAAAAGATTAGGGATTAAAGGTACGTTTTTCATGCTAATTTTTTTTGGCCGATTGGTGATTTGTTATGTTATGGCGATGTGTTTCTTGTCATTGTTGTGCCATCAGAATTTGCTTCTACGTATCTGAGATGAAACTAAATCTAACATCTTGGCATCATATATAATCTATTTAGGTTCATCTCTAATCAGCGGTTTGAAATAAGCTAATACTAGAAATAGCAAATTCCGACGTACTTTACAATTCAGAATGATGTATGCAAATTACTTATGTGGCGTACTACTTTATGGGGGGTTTTTAGATTAGCATATTTGTTGGGTTTTTTGATCCACAAGATTACTTTTTCTAGCTTATGACCTTATTGGTTTAAGCATATTGATTTTGTTACATATTCAACTAGATTGGATTAAGATTAAGCAAAAAGTATGATTCCCGACAGAAGTGGTTTATGAACGATAACTTGATGATATCGGTACAAATACAGCTCATAATGTCCTGATAGAAAGTGGTTTAGTGATGGAAATTATTATTCATACAAATGATAGAAATTGTAATTCTTGACAGAAGTGGTTTATGGAATTGTAGGTACACACAAATGCATACATGCATGAATATATAAAGAGATATATATCTACACACATAATGGATACATACGGGTGATTAGAGCTGCAACTAGGCTAATGTTGAGTATGAAACTAAGGTTTGCTATTGATTTTTTTACTCTTAATAGTAATATAAATACCTGACTATGCTTATGATATGTCATGATTCTTTAGTGTTGTGGTCATGGATCAGTAAAGGGTGCACATAAATATATGTCTTCGCATAAATACGTGAAAATTGAGATCTTAACAAACAAAATAACTTGGTTATGCGATTTATTTTATCTTGCACCCATACCAGAATGATTTAACAAATAATCCATGTGTTTAAGGAATATTACTAATAGTATGAACCAAAATAATGTAGGTGTTAGAAGGATGAAAGCTTCTGAATTTACGTCTTTGGCCAATAGCTTTGGCCATAATGCCACGCCAGTGAACCTTTAACTGAAGTGTTGAGTAAGATCTATAGAATGATACAGTAGAATATAGGCATAGGTATATTAATATTTTATTCACGCTTCTTTTAGTATCTACTTTTAGTCACATATGTTTATTAAAGTTTTATATGTTAATCTATTAAATTTTTATTCACGCTTTACTCTGCTAATATTTGTGATAATGTTGGCATCAGTTGTGCTTATATAGATTGGCTTAGGAAAGAATCCTATCATGCATTGGATACCATTTTCTTGAAACTATAGTATTTACAATACCGTACTTAAAAAACTTTATAGATTCACTCGGGTACCTCCAATTGAAAATAAGCATTAAGTACTTAACACGCAATTTAAGAAATTACATAATTGTTAACTGCATGTAGGGGTAATCTTATCGAAACTCCTTATAGGGGTTGTATGATACCATAAGGTTGTTTGAAATTGCTTATAGAGGCTCTTTAAATCCAACTCTTAAAGTTTCTATGCTTGCACAGGGGTAATTTGTACACATTTGGAGGTTGTGAAGATCAAATCAGCTTATGAGGGCTTATTTCAGTATTTGTTTTGTTACAGGTGTATTGTTATATGGCCTTTTAGTTGTCGAAGACATGGTTGTTGCTGAAATGACATAAGCAGCATCACATGTGGTAGGAAGGTTACCTGGAAGGTCTGGATTCGACGATGATAGAACAAAGCAGGATGTAATAATGTACTTTTAAAATTTTGCTCCGTTAGTTGATTTTGGAGCTGAAGTAGAAACTGTTGAAAATTTAGTGCAATTATGGGAATCGGGTCATAGTTGGAAATAGGTTTGGAGGTACGAAGTGTACACCCATCAAGTCACTGATTTTCTCTAACTCTTTTAGTGGTTAGATTAAATGGGTGGTTACAAACATTAAAGTGGCAGGTTTGACTACATTCAATATTTGTAACAACTTTTGCCAATTTAAGTGGCAGATTTGACTGCATTAAACGACCACATTCAATTTGGTCATGTAACCACTAATTCCTAAATTATAGAGGATAATTATGAAAGAGATTAATTGGCCATTAATCTCTCATTAATTCCATTGACTAGGTCTTAAGTATTTCCCTTATAAATAAGGATCACATGCATGTAAAATATACAAAAAACTAAACACATAGGAACACATTGTTTTTGATTTGTGCCTAAAACAAGAACAACACTTGGTTTTATCCTAAGGAGGTATTCGTGATACCAAGGCATAAGGTCAAACAATCTTCTTTAGAAAGTGATTACACGACTTCAAGTGATATTCGATAACCATCTTGGTAATTAGCTAGGTTATTGATTATCTTCACCCTGATCTGGTCTCCTACAACCAACAATCAAAGAAGATAATTTTGTGATAATCAATGGCTGCTGTTGCTATGAAACACATGGCTTCAAACTTTGTCAAGCTTGACAAGTTTGAAGGGGTGGACTTTAGAAGATGGCAGAAAAAGATGCACTTCTTGCTTTCCAGCATGAGTATGGTGTATGTGCTGACTACTCCTATTCCTAAAGATGGTGGTGATGATGCAACCGTGAAACAAATAAGGAAAAGGGCCAAGTAGGAAAATGATGACTATGTATGTAGAGTTTTAATCCTCAATGGTATGTCTGATTCTTTATTTGATATTTACCAGAATGTTGAATCTTCTAAAGAACTATGAGATTCCTTGGAGGCCAAATATATGGCTAAGGATGCATCAAGTAAGAAGTTCCTTGTTAGTAATTTTACAAATTATAAAATGACTAATTCAAGACCAGTCTTAGAACAATACAATGAACTTCTTGGTATACTTAGAAGGTTTACACAACATAAGATGAACATGGATGAGGCCATTCAAATCTCTTGTATCATTGACAAACTCCCTCCTTCTTAGAAAGAGTTCAAGCACACCTTGAAACATCTCAGAGAGGAGTTAACTCTTGTTGAGTTGGGCAGTCATCTGCGCATTAAGGAGTCCCTAAGGGTGCAGGATAGTGACAAGCCAAAAGGCAACAATGTTGCTGGTCCTTCAGTTGTCAATATGGTAGAGCATAACAACTCCTCCAGGTATAATGACAACAAGGGTAAACGTAAACATCATAATAACACAAGGGCTAATCCTAACAAGAAGGCAAAACCTACTTGTTGGAAATGTGGCAAAACGTGTCACACTAAAAGGGATTGCAAATGTGTTAATGTTAGCAACAAAGCCAATGATTTAGGCACAAAGGGTTCAGTGGATGGTTCATCCAACTCACTGAAAGGTCAAAATATGTTTAATAAATCTCTTCAGGTTTATTATGTTACATATGTATCTAAAGCTTACTTTGTTCAAGATGATGATGTTTCATAGTGGGTTAACTCAGGAGCAATAGTTCATGTGTGTAAAGATAGATGCTGGTTCAAGACCTATGAGTCGCTCAATGATGAATCTATTCTTCACATGAGAAATGAGTCAACAGCCCTGGTGCATGGACATGGTTGTGTAGATCTTAGGTTTAGTTTTGGAAAGATTGTTTCATTGTTTAATGTTTTTCATGTTCCTAATATAAGGAAGAATTTAGTTTCTAGTAGTGTTTTGAATAATTGTGGTTATAAACTAGTGATTGAATCTAATAAATTTGTTTTATCCAAACATGTTGTGTTTATTAGTTTTGGTTATTTGAGTAATCAAATTTTTAGGCTTAATATTGTTAATGATAATATTGATTCAACCTTTATGTCAACCTCTAAACTGAATGACTTAATCCTATAACATGCTAGACTAGGCCATATCCACTTTAAGAGGATGCAAGATATGTCCAAGGATGGGTTAATCCCTACTTTTGACATGGATACTAAAAAGTGTAAGACTTGCATGCTAAACGAAATAACTTAGAAATCATTTCATGATGTAAAATGTAAAACTAAAGTTTTAGAGCTGATCCATAGTGATTTATGTGATCTGCATGCTACTCCCTCATTAGGGAATCATTGAGGGAATAGAAAATACTTTTTGACATTTTGATGAGACTTCTGGGTTTTTGTCTATGTTTATTTATTACAATAAGAGTGAAGCATAGGATAAATCAAAGTAATTACATAATAAGGATGAAGCATCAGATAAATCCAAAGTATTTAAAACTAAAGTTGAGTTACAATAAGGGTCCTTGATCAAAAGATTTAGGACTGATAGGGGAGGTGAGTACATGGATACTCTATATTTTCAGTCTGTTGATATTATCCATGAAACGACTGCCCCTTATACTCCATAACAAAATGGTATATCTAAAAGGAAAATAGAGTACTGAAAGAAATGGTTAATTCCATGTTGTCTTACTCAGGACTGAGTCAAGGGTTCTGGGGTGAAGCTATGTTAAAAGCTTGCTATTTATTAAATAGGGTTCCTAATAAAAGGAACATGATTACCCCTTATGAACTCTAGACTAAAAAGAAACCAAACCTGAACTACCTCAGGGTTTGGGGTTGTAGGGCAGTTGTAAGACTCCCTAATCCAAAGCTAAAAACTTTGGGTGAAAGAGGCATTGAATGCATCTTTGTTGGATATGCAGAGCATTCTAAGGCTTTTAGGTTCTTTGTTATTGAACCTAATGATTCAGTTTAAATTAACTCTATAATTGAATCAAGGGATGTTATCTTTGATGAGAATAGATTCTCATCAGACTCTAGACCAAGTCTCAAGATTCCTAATGGAACTAAAGACATTGGTGGTTCAGTGGTCCCTGAAGAGATCACTAAAGAGGTTGTTCGGCAAATTGAACCTGAGCTTAGAGAAAGCAAAAGGAATAGGACTCAAAAGGACTTTGGACCTCAATTTCAATTATACTTAATTGAAGGAACAAAGGATAAGGTCTCTAACCAACACTCCTATTGATTTAATGTTTAGGATGACCCCAAAACATTTGATGAAGCAATGAAGTCCAGGATGTTGCTTTCTAGAAAGAATCAATTAATGATGAGATAGACTCCATCATGGGCAACAACACGGGGTATTGGCTGATCTAGCTCCAGGTTGTAAACCTCTTGGTTGTAAATGGATCTTCAAAAGAAAACTGAAGGTATATAGAACTATTGAAAAGTTTAAGGCAAGGCTGGTCATTTAGGGCTTTAAACAAAAGTCAGGGATAGTCTACTTTGATACTTATGCTCCAGTGGCACGTATTAGTACCATAAGACTACTGATTGCTATGGCATCTATTCACAATCTGATTATTCTTCATATGGATGTGAAGACAGCTTTCTTGAATTGTGAATTAGATGAGGAGGTCTATATAAACCAACCTCAGGGCCTCATCATGCGTAGCAATGAAAACAAGGTGTATAAACTGATTAAGTCTCTATATAGACTGAAGCAGGCACCTAAGCAATGGCATCAAAAGTTTGATGAAGTAGTTTTGTCTAATGGTTATTTACTTAACCAAGCTAACAAATGTGTAGCAGCACTATCACAACGGATAGAAATAGGTGATAAAGGTTTGGACCATAATAGAATCTCAAGGATCAGGTTTCTCAACCATTCAGATTCCTTACCAGTAGCTGCTAAAGCCACAAATTCAGATTTCATTGTTGAACCAGTGATGCAAGTTTGTTTCTTGGAAGCCTAAGAAATTGCACCTCCATTAAGCAAGAATACCTAGCCACTGGTAGATGAATTGTCTTTAGTATTGCTAATCCAGCTTGCATCAGTGTATACTTCTAAAACCAAAGGATAACCAGTATATGTCAAACTATAGTCCATGGTTTTATTTAAGTACCTTAGTACCTGCTGAATTGCTTGCCAGTGCTGAGTACCAAGATTGCTAGTATACCTGCTCAGTTTACCCACTGCAAAAGCAATATCAGGCCTTGTATAAGTCATGGCATATATTAGGCACTAATCACCCTATATCAGGGTGAAGATAATCAATAACCTAGCTAATTACCAAGATGGTTACCGGATATCACTTGAAGTCGTGTAATCACTTTCCAAAGAAGATTATTCGACCTTATGCCTTGGTATCATGAATACCTCCTTCGAATAAAACCAAGTGTTGTTCTTGTTTTAGGCACAAATCAAGAATATTTTGTTTCTATGTGTTTAGGTTTTATGTATATTTTTTCATGCAATTGTGATCCCTATTTATAGGGGAAATACTCAAGACCTAGTCAATGGAATTAATGAAAGATTAATGGCCAATGAATCTCTTCCATAATAATCCTCCATAATATAGGAATTAGTGGTTACATGACCAAATTAAATATGGTCATTTAATGCAGTCAAATCTGCCACTTAAATAGGCAAAAGTTGTTACAAACATTTAATGTAGTCAAACTTACCACTTTAATGTTTGTAACCACCCATTTAATCTAACCACTAAAAGAGTCAGAAAAATCAGTGACTTGATGGGTGTACGCTTTGTACCTCTAAACCCATTTCCATGTATGACCCGATTCCTACAATTTCACTAAATTTTCAATAATCCTCCCCAATATAGTATAATTCCTTTGCATGAAAAATTGAACATTAAACAAACAAGTGCAACATGTTTTGTTGGATTTTAATTCCATCCCTTCATCAAACTTTATAACCATGTCTCTAGCGAGTCCGTTTGTTAAGTGATCAGCAAAGTTTTGTTGAGACCTCACAAACTCTATAGATATCACCCTATTCATGATAAGCTCACGAATCATCCTATGCCTGAAACCTAAGTGTCTAGACTTCCCATTGTATATTTGGCTATAAGACTTTGCCAATGTAGCAGCACTATCATAGTGGATAGAAATAGGTGCTATAGGTTTGGACTATAATGAAATCTTAAGGATCAGGTTTCTCAACCATTCAACTTCCTTACTAGCAGCTACTAGGCCACAAATTCAGATTCCATTGTTGAACCAGGAATGCAAGTTTGTTTCTTGAAAGCCTAAGAAATTGCACCTCCATTAAGAAGGAATACCCAACCACTGGTAGACGAATTATCCTTAGTATTGCTAATCTGGCTTGCATTAGTGTATCCTTCTAAAACCGAAGGATAACTAGTATATGTCAAACTATAGTCCATGGTTTTCTTCAAGTACTTTAATACCCGCTGAATTGATTGCATGTGCTGAGTACCAAGATTGTTAGTATGCCTGTTGGGGAAGACTTCAATAAATATTAATGAATCAATTAAGTGCAATTTGGTATATATTAACTAATGACTTACGCGGGATCGATTTGTCGTGCTTGTGGGCTCACTGTACATTAGATGAAAAACAAGTGAAAGTCATAGTTATTATATGCATTATTTTACCTAGTATTGATTATTAATAGGATTTTAAAAAAAATAAGAAGGCATGTGGCTACTTGTTTTATTTAACGCATATAAATTTGTTATTATGTGTTTAATGCTTTAGTCGTTTTATTTTTATTAGAAATTACTTGTTTTGGTTTATATAATTGATGCGAATTGTTGTAAACAAAAGGGTAATTTTTTTAATAGAAAAATAATATGGACTAAATCATTATAAAATTAAGAATTGTTTTTGAAGAGTTAAATTTACAAAAGTTTAGTTGATTGGTAATTTTAGTGCAAAATAGTTAAAAAGGCTCATCCAATTTGACAAACTGTGTGGGAAGTTTAACGCGTCGCTGGTCGAACCCGACTAAAGAAGGAGGTCATGCTTCAGCGCTGACCGAATTCTCGGCTTGCTTGTGCGTCAAATTGGAGTTAGTTACCTACGGGACTATTTAAAATCGTACAAAATTACTTTAGGTAGATTTTCACTATTCCATCCCGAAACACTAAGTCGATAAAAGACTTTATGAAAAAAGTACGTTGTGGACGATAATTATGGGTACTTCTTTAATTGGTTCATTCAATGCCTCAACCAAAACTTTGTTTATAATCTTGCCCTAATAGTTAATAACAGTTTTTTTTATTATAACCATATGCTATGGAGCTGTATGCCATGCTTCTCCATACCATAATTTGATTCCACACATTCAAAAGACAAGTACCCTTAAAACTTATTGTTGGAATGCATCTAAATTGACAAATCACTTGAATTGCAATTTTAGTCATGTGGATTGGACAAAAATTGTAATGGAAGAAAACCTTCATGATTGAGTGTGACCTCATATGGACAAGGTTTGACGTTTTTTATGAATTTAGAGACTTAATTGAGTTATTTAGTGAGACCTAGAAACTCAAGGCATTAAGATGGGATGAAACATGTTTACAATGCAACTAGTTTTTTGGCAATGTAAATCCCATAAAGATCTAGAAATTGAAAATTGTTTGTCAATTAATTGTTCGACAAGTTACCATGTTGAATAAATTCATTACTAGCAGATCAACTGATGTGATGAGTTTATGTCAATATGGGTTCTAGTTTTCAAGGAAATTCTATGGTTATAAGAATATTACCTGGGTATTTTATTTTCTTGAAAAATGTATTATCGAAAATACTAATTAAATGAACTTTTTCTGTAGAAATGGCTCAACCCGATAATAACAATCACTTTTAAGTTCTTGCGCTCAAGATTTCTTTGAGCGAGAGAAAAACTGACTGGCGACATTTCAATGATTGGTATCGTTCCACTAAGACATTGTCTATGAGAGTGGGCGGGTACTATGACTTTTGTATAAGCTTGTCAGATGAACCCCCTGGAATGCTGCTGAGTAATTGTAAAGCTTGCTGGAAAGTCGGAATACAAAGATACATTCTGATGTGGCTTGTTTAATGCTTGGAAAAATGTCACCTGCTCTACAAAGGCAGTTTGAACTATATTTTCCGCAAGCCATGCTTAATGAACTCAGAAAAATGTTTGAAAAGCCTCCAGCTGTAGAGATCTACGATTTGGTGGATACCCTACACAGCTGCAAACAAGCTCCAGGAAAATCCGTAAGTGCTCATGTGTTGGAAATGAAAGGTTACATGGACCAACTACAAGCTCTTGGGAAACCCTTATGACATTGAAATGGCGATTCAACTTGATCAACAGTCCCTTAACAAGGATTTGGTTAATTTTGTTAGGAAACATTCAAATATGATTTGGTGGGGAAGAACATGTGTGGAGTGAATCTACACGCATTGCCGCACATTAGACTTCGAAAAAGGGTTTAAAAGACAAGGCCCCTACTCCTCAGGTACTTGCTATTCAAAAGGGTAGGGTAAATAAGCCAAAACCGCAAGCGAACAAGAATGGTAAAGGCAAAGGCAAAGCTGATAAGAATAAGCAAGTTAGTGGCTTTTCAACCCAAAACCTAAGCAAAACCCTCCTCAGAAGAAGGAAAATCCAAAGTTGGATCAGTCTTTGTCACCATGCAACGTAGATGTTGGTTCATTAGGAGAAGGAACTGCCTCATTACCTCAAAAGGAGTTAGCGCACAAATATGAACATGATGCTGAGGCACGGTGCTGCTAGCTTCAGGTAACTTATTTATAGTTGGAATTATTTAATCTAACTGAAACAAATTAAATTCTTGGGTATATGATACTGGATGCGGTATTCACATATGTAATACGCTACAGGGATTTAGAGTGAAAAGGAAGCTATCCTATGGAGAGCAATATCTGCATGTGGGAAATGGAGCACAAGCAGCTGTTGAAGCCATAGGAGTGTTTAATTTAGTTTTACCATCTGGTTTAGTACTGTCATTAAACAATTGTCATTATGCACCTTCTATAATTAGAGGTGTTGTTTCCTTTTCTTGTTTGTTGGATCTTGGATTTGTTCACACTGTTACTAGTAATGGAATTTCTGTTTCTTTAAATGGTATTTTCTATTTTAGTGCTATATCTGTGAATGGTGTGTTCGAAATTGACATGAATGATAATGTTTCCAAGAATAATAATAATTCTATTTTTAGCATTAATAAGAAGAGAAAGTTAGACTTGAACTCTTCTTATCTTTGGCACTGTAGACTTGCCCATATTGGCAAGACTCGCATGCAAAAGCTTCAACGTGAAGGACTTTTGGAAAGTATCACAATTGAGACTCATTGATAATGCGAATCTTGTATTTCTGGGAAGATGACAAAGAAATCCTTTTAATAATAACATTGAAAGGGCTACAAATCTACTTGGTTTAATACATACAGATGTGTGTGGACCATTTAGGCATGTGTCAAGGAAAGGTGCTAGCTACTTCCTTAACTTACTGATGATTTCTGTCGTTATGGTTATGTTTACTCTGCTTTTAGCATAAACATGAGGTATTTTGTAACATTTATGGTATTTAACAAAGTAGAATTGCAACTAGGATTAAAAGATTAATGCTCTTCGATCGATAGAGCTGGTGAAATATTTAAGCCAAGAGTTTAAGATTATTAGGCTAGATGGAACTAGTACAACATTCATTACTTCTCCATTATACTCCACAATAAAATTGTGTATCTGAAAGGTGAAATCGTTACACTACTAATATGGTAACGATCTATGATTAATCTCTACTACTCTCTACATTATCCTTTTGGGATTATGCCTTTAGAAAGCTGTTGTTCGTATTCTAAATAGGGTTCCCACGATAAAAGGTTGATTAATTTTACACCCACCATATGAAATATGGCATGGCAAGGTACCGAATTTGTCTTATTTAAAGGTCTGGGGTTGCTGAGGGCGTATGTGAAACGTGACTCAGCTGATGAACTTCAACAGAGATCTGTAAAGTGGTAACTTGTAGGATACCCTAAGGAAACTATGGGTTACTACTTTATTTTTTCCACCTGAAAAACAAAGTAATTGTTGCTAGTTATAGAGATTTTTTGAAGGATCTATTCTCAAGAATTCAGTGGGAGAGATTATGATCTGGCAAGAAGATCATATGGATACATTACTCTCTGAACAACACTAGAAAAATTCAGTGAACGTGAAAAGTCTGGGGTCCTCCACCGGAATTAATTCCTATCCGTAGATTTGAAGAATAAAAGTGCACCCAACCGTCTAAATCTAAACATAGAGGTTGAAGATGATGTAGTAGGGGATCTTGGAGAACCTATATTTATAAAGCTTTGCCTTGCTTGCCTGTAGGTAAATATGGCAGTGAATGGATGAGGAAATGAACTCCATGAAAGTTAATGAAGTCTGGATTGAAGTAGACCCTCCTCCCAATGCTAAAGTAGTAAGGGAGTAAGGGCTATTCAAGAAGAAGGACTAAATGGATGGTGACAGTACCACAACCTATAAAGCCTAGTCTTGGTAGCTGAAGGTTGCATCAACCTATGGGGATTGATCGAAGGAGACATTATCTCCTATAACAGACATTAGATAGCTATTTGGTTTCTCATAGCTATAGCAGGTACATGACTACAAGATTTGGCAAATGGATTGTTTAACAAATTAGCCTTCTTGAATGGTCGCTTAGATGAAGACATCTTATGGAGCATAACCTGGGGGTATGAAAGGGTATGTTAATCCAAATATCCAAAGCGTGTATGGCAAATTCAAAGGATCTATTTTATGCGTTTGATGCAAGATCCTCGTCATGAAGTAAACGATTTTGTCGAGGAAATCAAGAAGTTTGGATTTCTCAAAAATCGTTTGATGAGCATGTGTATATCGCAAAGCTAGTGGAGAATGTAGTATTCTTGAATCCTATATATGTTGATGACTATTAATAATGGGAAACCAACATTCCAAGGCTTAAGGGAGTTAATGATTATCTTGAAAGTGTTTTTCTATGAAGGATTTTAGTGAATTGCATATATTCTGGGATTAAAATCTTATAGAGATAGATTAAGCGGTGTTAATTGGACTTAGACAAAGTGCTTACATTGACAAAATATGAAGAAATTCAATATGCATAACTCTAAGAAAGTTATTTGCCAATGGAAGTAAACAAGATTTAAGTAATGACAATGTGTGCTTCACACATAAAGAGGGTGGTTACATGAAAAATGTACCTTATGCTTGGCTGTAGGAATCTAATTATGATTATGCTGTTGAGCGCATAAGGCCAGATGGGCGGTTTGCTCAAAGCTTGGTCAGTCCGAATCTCATAATCAAAGGGAAAGCTCCACTGGGTTTGTTCGTTAAACTATTTTTGAAGTATCTGAGAAATACGAGAGATATGTTTTTAGTGTATGGAGGGAAACCAGATACAGAACTTAATGTTACAGGGTTCTGTGATGCGTCCTGGCAAAGTGATAAAGATGATCGAATGTCTCAGTGGGTTATGTCTTTGTCGTCAATTCAATGTAGGAGCAGTTGACTGGAAAAAGAGCAAGAAGAGACAACAATTGCGATTGTTGCAACACAAGCTGAATACATGGCTGCTTCAGAAATGCTATGGAAGGCTGGTGTTTGGATTAGGAATTTGTAGCGAGAATCTTGGAGTGATGCCTTTCAATAAAATAGCTATTGATATGTATTTGTGACAATTCTATTGCATATTCATATTCGCCATGATTCTGGAGTTTGAAAAAGCGCCAGACATTTTCTACGGGAGATATCATACGTTCGAGAAAAACAAGTTCGAGAGTGGTTGAAATCAGTATAATTAAAAGTTCAAAAGATGATAACTTAGCTGATCCTTTCACTACTGACTTTACTAGAGGAAAGGTTACTGATCTTGGCAATGGAATGGACTGTCAATTAGCTAGTAGTTTCATGCCTACCTGTGCTTAGTATTTAGATTAAAGCGATTATGTAAACATTATATTTGACTGAATAATGATATTGGTTATGTTTATTCTTGGTATTTAATTTTGTATCCTAATTTTGCATCATTTTAAAATCCTTGAATATTGATATTATTCGATAATTGTCCGGTTGTCAATTAATGTATATGGGATATTTTAATTAAGGGCAATTCTAAAATTGTTGTTTCGGAATATACTTGAAAGTTTATTGATGTGATTACATGCCAAATTTAGATGATATTCAATGAATTGAATATAGGACTTATCCCAACTATATGATTGTACTTTATGGATCTTGTCATTAAGTAAATCATAAAAATAGTTATCCTCAGACTTGAGATACCAAGAAACTATAATGGATCTAGTGCATTTCTGTGAAGCAATTTACGCGATACGTAAATGGGTAGTTATACAATAACAACAAAAACCAAACCAACATATAAAAAAAAAAAAACACTACAAAAAAGGATTGTTTTCAGAAGTGTTTGCAAAATTCATAAGTTTTGCTTGTAGTAATATGGGGATTTGTTTCCTTCAAATTCGTTTTGAAGTTTAATACAGCTGGGCCCTCGTTAGATTGGTAAGGATTATGTGTGGCCACACCCCCCCAAAGATTTCGCTCAGAATTACGTTCAGAGGATTTGTAATCTTGCTTAAATTAGTAAAACGAAAAAAGATTGCAGTTAATTAAGGAATGACTAAAGATCCATATCCTTATTAACATTGTATTAGAAACAAAAGGATAATAATAATGATGAATCATTAAAAGGTTTTGTCCAGGAGACCTTACTCGAGATTGTACTAGAGGCATCGGCGTGTTTGCTGTCCGACTAACCGATATGTGATCACACTATTAAGATTGTCCAAGTGGAGCTGTTTAGTTTATGGACATAAATTAGGTAGAGGTCTACAGTGTGTTAGGATCGAACTCGAGAGCACGGGATTGTACACTTACGTAATGAAGAGTAAATGTTTAATAATTATTTATAAAATGTTATATTTAATTATTAAATACACAGAACATATAACAACCGTTAGTATTTAACAGAGAATGACTAACGACTGTTAACTAATTAAAAGAAAGGATATAGATGGAATTAAAGAGATCAAAGATGGTTTTAGAATCCATTTGGGATTAGGCTAACCGGATAAAGGATTAGGGTATCCTAATCCTTGTCTAACTTGTTCTCTAGGTTTTCCACACATAAATAAAGGGCTAGGGTACATTGTATTCTAAACTCCTGCGTATAAACATACAATACTAAAAATTTTCCTTTTCTCTCTTATCCTTTTTGTGGCCTAAAACCGATCGTTGGCAAACACCCCTTGTGGTTTGATCGAATTTTCGAGTGTCAAGAATAGTAGTTTTGTGTTCTACTAGCATAACGTCTTAATCCTTGGTATTGTGTACGTGTGTACAAGGAACATGTTTCAATCAACACTACTTGATTGAATCTTGGCTTTGCATTACAAAAGTGTTAAGAGGTTTTGATTCTTGTTTAGCTCGAATCACAAGGTATCATACGTTTTATTTTGGTTTAGTTAATTACATGGTATTTGATCATATTCGCTTCCCGCCTACGTTTACTTTGTAGTTAATATTTACTTATGAATGTCATGTTATTTTAATTCAATCAGGTATACGAAAATACTCCTTCGAATAAAACCAAGTGTTGTTCTTGTTTTAGGCACAAATCAAGAATATTGCGTTTCTATGTGTTTAGGTTTTATGTATATTTTTTCATGCAATTGTGATCCCTATTTATAGGGGAAATACTCAAGACCTAGTCAATGGAATTAATGAAAGATTAATGGCCAATGAATCTCTTCCATAATAATCCTCCATAATATGGATTAGTGGGGTACACGTACAAATTAAATATGATCATTTAATGCAGTCAAATCTGCCACTTAAATAGGCAAAAGTTGTTACAAACATTTAAAATGTCATAGTCAAAACTCTACCTTTAATGTTTGTAACCACCCATTTAATCTAACCACTAAAAGAGTCAGAAAAATCAGTGACTTGATGGGTGTACGCTTTGTACCTCTAAACCCATTTCCATGTATGACCCGATTCCTACAATTTCACTAAATTTTCAATAATCCTCCCCAATATAGTATAATTCCTTTGCATAAAATTGAACATAAAAAACAAGTGACAGACATGTTTTGTTGGATTTTAATTCCATCCCTTCATCAGACTTTATAACCATGTCTCTAGCCAGTCCGTTTGTTTAAGTGATCAGCAAAGTTTTGTTGAGACCTCACAAACTCTATAGATATCACCTTATTCATGATAAGCTCACGAATCATCCTATGCCTGAAACCTAAGTGTCTAGACTTCCCATTGTATATTTGGCTATAAGACTTTGCCAATGTAGCAGCACTATCACAATGGATAGAAATAGGTGCGATAGGTTTGGACCATAATGAAATCTTAAGGATCAGGTTTCTTAACCATTCAACTTCCTTACTAGAGCTTACTAGGCCATAAATTAGATTCATTGATTGAACCGGAATGCAAGTTTGTTTCTTGAAAGCCTAAGAAATTGCACCTCCATTAAGAAGGAATACCCAACCATTGGTAGACGAATTATCCTTAGTATTGCTAATCTGGCTTGCATTAGTGTATCCTTCTAAAACCGAAGGATAACTAGTATATGTCAAACTATAGTCCATGGTTTTCTTCAAGTACTTTAATACCCGCTGAATTGCTTGCATGTGCTGAGTACCAAGATTGTTAGTATGCCTGCTCAGTTTACCCACTAAAAAAGCAATATCAGGCCTTGTACAATTCATGGCATACATTAGGCAGCCAATCACCCTAGAATACTTAAGTTAAGATACAACCTAGACATTATTGGGCATCAGCTTCTCACTTGTATCTATAGGAGTACTTACTGGAGTGCAATCAAAGTAATTGAATTTCTTCAGTACCTTCTTAATATAATAAGACTAAAAAATTGTTATTCCATTACTTTTATATTTAATTCTAATACCAAAGATAACATCAGCCTCCCCCATTTCCTTCATAGATAACCTTGATGAAAATAATTCCTTTGTCAGGTCAACCTAAACTTGGTCAGTGCTAAAGATCATCATGTCATCAACATATAGACAAATGATGACTCCTTTACCAGATTCATCAAATTTGCTATATATACATTTGTCATCTTGGTTAAGTAAATAACCATTAGACAAAACCACTTCCTCAAACTTTTGATGCCATTGCTTAGGTGCCCGCTTTAGTCCATATAGAGACTTAATAAGTTTACAAACCTTATTTTCATTGACAGGGATAGACTACTTTGATACTTATGCTCCAGTGGCACGTATCAGTACCATAAGACTACTGATTGCTATGGCATCAATTCACAATTTGATTATTCATCAGATGGATGTTAAGACAGCTTTCTTGAATGGTGAATTGGATGAGGAGGTCTATATGAACCAACCTTAGTGCTTCATCATGTGTGGCAATGAAAACAAGGTGTGTAAACTAATTAAGTCTCTATATGAACTGAAGCAGGCACCTAAGCAATGGCATCAAAAGTTTGATGAAGTGGTTTTGTCTAATGGCTATTCACTTAACCAAGCTGACAAATGTGTATACAGCAAATTTGATGAATCTGGTAAAGGATTCATCATTTGTCTATATGTTGACGACATGCTGATCTTTGTCACAGACCAAGTTTAGGTTGACCTAACAAAGGAATTCTTATCATCAAGGTTCTCTATGAAGGACATGGGGGAGGCTAATGTTATCCTTAGTATTAGGATTAAACATAAAAGTAATGGAATAGCAATTTCTCATTCTCATTATATTGAGAAGGTATTGAAGAAATTTAATTACTTTGATTGCACTCTAGTAAGTACTCCTATGGATACAAGTGAGAAGCGGATGCCTAATAATGGCCAGGCTGAGTATTCTAGGGTGATTGGCTGCCTAATGTATTCCATGACTTTGATTGTTGGTTGTAGGAACCCAGATCAAGGTGAAGATAGTCAATAGCCTAGCTAATTACCAAGATGGTTATCGGATATCACTTGAAGTCGTATAATTACTTTCTAAAGAAGATTATTCGACCCTATGTCTGGGTATCACAAATACCTTCTTGGGATAAAACCAAGTGTTGTTCTTGTTTTAGGCACAAATCAAGAACACTATGTTTCTATGTGTTTAGGTTTTCTATATATTTTTCCATGCAATTGTGATCCCTATTTATAGGGAAAATACTCAAGACCTAGTCAATAGAATTAATGAGAGATTAATGGCTAGTTAATCTCTTCCATAATTATCCTCCATAATTTAGGAATTAGTGGTTACATGACCAAATTAAATATGGTTATTTAAGCAGTCAAATCAGCCACTTAAATAGACAAAAGTTGTTACAAACATTTAATGTAGTCAAACATACCACTTCAATGTTTGTAACCACCCATTTAATCTAACCACTAAAAGAGTCAAGGAAAATCAATGACTTAATGGGTGTACACTCCGTACCTCTAAACCCATTTCCATGTATGACCCGATTCTCATAGTTGCACTAATTTTCCAACAATCATCCCCAATTTAGTACAATTCCTTTGCATGAAAAATTAAACATCAAACAAACAAGTGCATAAATGAAAATGTTCTGAGGATTGAATTTCCATCTTAGTAAATTACACGTATTTAGGAATCAGAGTGTTCTAAGAATTGAACCCTTCAACCCATTTGAATACCCGAAGATACAATACACACAAGTTTTCAAACACATAAGAAACTCCTGACACTATACAAGCCATGTGTCCATATCCAATTCATAAATGTTGTAAGAGCCAAAGTCCATGCTCCCTGAAGCGGCAAAACCTCAATATT
The DNA here is from genome assembly GCA_026074375.1 of Tanacetum coccineum. Lineage (NCBI taxonomy): Eukaryota > Viridiplantae > Streptophyta > Magnoliopsida > Asterales > Asteraceae > Tanacetum > Tanacetum coccineum. Next base: position 30,776 of record BQNB010053687.1, read on the forward strand.
TACATAGGTAGTTCCTCTTTATTCATGCTCTTGTTAAGCACTTTTTCAAAGAAATTAACCATTAAAAAGTAAAGACTTCATCCTCCTTTTTAGCAGGTTCCAAGCACATCCTTGGGATGATATGTAAATATAGGTGCTTTAATCTGCTAAACGTCCAGCTTTCCACATTAAACTCAGCTACCAAGTTTCCTTAGTAGGGAGTTGGGTGTCCTAGCATTTAGCGACTTAGTTGGACTTTAATCCCATCCCTTCAACAGACTTTATAACTAAGTTTCTAGCCAGTCCCTTCGTTAAGTGATCAGCTAAGTTTTGTTGAGACCTCACAAACTCTATAGATATCACCCCATTGGTGATAAGCTCACGAATCATGCTATGTCTGACACCTAAGTGTCTAGACTTCCTATTATACATTTGGCTATAAGCCTTTGCCAATGTAGCAGCACTATCATAGGGGATGAAAATAGGTGCTATAGGTTTGGACCATAATAGAATCTTAAGGATCATGATTCTGAACCATTCAGCTTCCTTATAGCAGCTGCTAAAGCCACAAATTCAGATTCCATTGTTGAACCAGTGATGCAAGTTTGTTTGTTAGAAGCCTAAGAAGTTGCACCTTCACCAAGTAGGAATACCCAGCCACTGGTAGATGAATTGTCTTTAGTATTGCTAATCCAGCTTGCATTAGTGTATCCTTCTAAAACCGAAGGATAACCAGTATATGTCAAACTATAGTTCATGATTTTCTTCAAGTACTTTAGTACTCGCTGAATTGCTTACTAGTGTTGAGTACCAGGATTGCTAGTATACCTACTCAAGTACTTTAGTACGGCTATGCATGTGTGCTTCAGCTGCCTTGTTGGAGTGGTACTTCTGGTGAAAGATTATAGAATGATCAACCGTAAGCCTTTCCATACAAAAAACCCATATGTACCTTTATAAACTTGTTACTCCTTGGTTTTAGTGGTGCAAATGTGTATCCTTGCCAAGCTTATAGAATACTCATCATGACCGAGCAATTGAGTGAATTAGTTACATGTTACCACATAGATTAGTTGAGTGATTTGAGTGTTTTCATCTTCCTATTTCGTGAGATGTTTGGTTGTGTACTTGTAATAGATCGAATAAATGCTTTAACAAAAAATATCCTTAGGGATACATTTTTATAAACTTCTAAAGGCTACTTGAGGACAAGTAGGATTCAAGTGGGGGGATATTTGATGACATCAAATAACGTCTATTTTATAGCATCATTTATCCCATGTTGTTAATACAAATAATGTCCAAAAATATTATTTATATTTTATTTTTCAAACTCTCAATGTTTTGTTAATAACAAAATGTGAAAATGTTTACGATAAAATTAAACGTTTATAAATTACTAATCATAAAATTCTATTTCTAGGATTAATCACTTAAGGTATGGATAAAAAAAATCATTAAACATGATTAAAGTGATCAAGAAAATAATTTTTCTTAAATCTTATACTTCCACAAAAATGTTTTTATAAAAATATAAAAACAAATTATTTGTTCATTAAAAGAAATGTTTTATTAAAAACATAAAATTT
>BQNB010053688.1:0-39881 GCA_026074375.1 Tanacetum coccineum
TTTTTGATGTGAAGAATATGAGCTTGATGTTCTTAGACTTGGATCCTTTAATCTTTGTTTGATCACCATTCATTACGGATATAGTTCGAAAGACTCCGCATTAAATGGTTGATTTCCAAGTTGTTTGTCTATGACAACTAGACCTTAGCCTTGTGAGGATTGGCTAAGTAAAAAAACATTAACCCAAGTATAAAAGGGTTTAACGCTAAACCACATGTCTAACGAACTTGGTTTAGCAAATTTATATTACTCATTATCAAGCACGAATCACACTTAAAGCATTTTTCATAATAAAAGATAAAGGCTGAAAGGGTTTTTCCTTATGAACAATAGATAATCTTTCTAAGTAACTAAACATTCTTAAATCGATTATAATTTCATTCGTGAATCATTCATCTACTCAAGTTTATCCATAATGTTTCTTGTTCCTTAACCAAACATGTTTTTTATATCTTGAATTAAATCATTATCTTTAGATCCGTGACAGTCTATAAGATAATTTCCTTTTTATAATATTATCGACTTTTTCTAAGAATACCCAATCCCGTAGAACGACCTGGTCTTACCTAAAAATATTATACTACATACGTGGATTATACTTTAACCCGTGTGTTTCCCTATAATAAAATCGGTATTTTCAGTTATTATAAATTTAAATCTTTTAAAACACATCATCATCATTACTTGTGGTGTTTTAGCCTTTTTAGGTAAATCCTTTTCATACTCAATGAGCATAGCATGTAGTTCACCAATCGTCTTCCCCATGTTATGCATATTGTAATTTCTCACAAATCCCGCAAAATCTTTAGTAAGGCCATTTAAGATAAGACCAACTATAAGATCTTGTGGTAGCATATAGCCAAGACGTTCCAGTTGATCTACATATCCTTTCATCTGTATGACATATGCAACAAATGGTTTACCCTCCTCTTGCTTGCAAGCATGAAAAGTTTGGATTAGGTCAAACCTCTCCACTCCAACTTGTTTTTCAAACATAGCTTTAAGCTCTTTTATCATGTCATATGGTGAGGAGTTTTCAAACTGTCTATGAAGCTCAGGAGTCATACTACCGAGTATTAGACAAGCAACCTCATTATATGCATCATAAACTGCATTCCATTGTGACAACACTTGTGCCTCGGAATCTGCAGCAGGAGCCGCGGGTAATGGTTGTTCAATGACATACATTTTCTTTTCAACTCTCAAGACCATCTTAAGTTGACGAAACCAGTCATTGAAATTGTTTCCAGAAATTTCAAACATCGACCTGAAAGCCGAATGGTTTATGTTTTAGACAGGTAGTGCCATTTACAAAACATAGTAAAGTTCAAGAATTAGTATTTTCGATAATACTCCTTGAAGAAAATTAACTACCCATGTTTAATCAAATAAACAATTAATTTTCTACAGGCTAGGATCCTACTTGACGTACCACCACCACATCAGTTGATCTGCTAGTGATGGTGTACTCAAAAGGTAATTGACGATCAATAATTGCCACCGGTGCAATTCCTAGAAACATATGGGACTTACTTTATTACAATAATATTCTAGTAAGCATGTTTCATCCCATCTATGCCTCGATTTAAGGTCTCACCAATAAACCGATTAAGTCGTCCAATCAAAAACTGTGATTGTGTAACACTAACGTCTCACGAAAAAGTGTACAATCACCTTGGGATTACGATCTACATACGTCTCACGCATAGTAAAAAGCATCTACAAGTGTTTTTACGAATTGGATGGCAATAACTTATTTAAAAAGGGTATAATATTTGTCGTGACAAATATGTACGAAGAAGCATGCATACATCTTCGTATCATAGATTTTAATAAAAACTTTACTCAATTAAGTTATTTATTACGGTATCACATATTTTCTATACATCTAATGTATAAATAGTGTTACCTTTTTAAAATTTGACGATTCAACGTGTTTCCAAATATAAAGAATTATGTTTAATTGCGGGAAAAGATTGAAAATGGTAAAAACGTGTACAAAGAAGCATGCAAAATAACTTTGTAGCACTAATTTAAAAAAAACTTTAATAATGACACTGTAGTGACATGCCATGGTTTACGGTAACTCCAATCGAACGCACAAAGAAGCGGAGAATCAGGTCAGCGCGAAGCGTATTAAAAACCTGAAATCTTTAGGAAAATCCTCCTTAAACTTCTCTTATAGTTTGTTCTAGTGGATGAGCCGTACTTCCCATGAGTCCATAGCGTCCAGTTTTAACCATTCAAAATAAAACTTTAATTTGAAAAACACATTATGAACTATAAATAGTCCATAATAAATCTGATTTCATAATAATTAGTCATGTTTATATTTATTTTCGAAAAACCCTTTTTATTTTCTCACAAGTCCAATACTTAAAATAAAAAACAATATAAACATAAAACTAACTCACATAACAATTATTTAAATAACAACACTTAACAATTAAGTCATGCAAATATTCATAATGATCCTAATTATCTAATAATTAAAACATGTATGTATCCATATAAGGCTCCTTCATCCTATAAACTTCGGCCACATTCATCGATGTAATCGATTGCGTAAGCCTTATACAAATACATACCACATAGCACATAAATTAACTTTTAGGCCTCATTAAGACATTGCCAAGGTCTTCCCTAGCTTTTAAAGTCATGGATCGAAACCACATATATTTAATGTCTATGTTTTAATTCTTGATCATCATATTTGCATAAAAATTCATTAACAATTAACAAGATTAATATCACATATCACTCCATGATAAATTGCATGTATTTATCATGGATGCCGAATTAACAATTAATTTAAACATAAAAACCGATCAATTTACAATTAAACACATCAAGTTTTATTTTATAAAATTGCATACAACCTAGAATTCGTCTAATTAATTTTATAACCAATAAAAATTGAATCTTGATGCACAAAGATCGAATCTTGATGCATAAAACGCCCAAAGGGCTTAAAAAATCAATCAATCTAGAACCCAAAAGTATTGTCTAATTTTATTCTTGTAATTACAAATTCATATACGATGGCTCTTGATGCCACTGTTGGGATTTTACATCTATTTAACCAATTAAACATATCACGAGTACGCATCGGAAAGATCAAACACGTATAGAACTTATAATTAACCAATGGGATTTGAAGATGGTGTACCTTTTGCAAGAATAGTTTACACTGCTTTTATGCTAAAAACGTTTCACGTCTTCAATATACGAGTGAAGTATAACACCCGCAAAACCCACCAAGGATCAAAAGAAAATCCTCTCAGTTTTACACACCACAATAACGTCTTACAAATAACGTGTAATCGCTAGTAACTAGTAGTGTTTTTAAACCAACGAATCAAACCGTAGATTGCTCTATCAACAAAACCAAGTAACCCTTCGTGTTCTTGAGGGTCCAACCACAACCAAATGAAAACCCTTTGTGGGTTTGTTACCGGGAAAAGAAAAACTAAAAACCTTAAAAGGTTTTGGTCCGGTCGACTAGGAGAAAAAACAAGAGAGATTAAGGATTTTAGGGATTTGAAGTTATGATCTCTCAAGGACCCTAAGACCTCCTTATATACTCCTCTCAACTTGGCTTGCAAGTAAAGTCCCCCACCTCCTCATGAGGAGGTGGTTCGTCCGAACAAAAGGAAATAGTAGAAAAACCAAACTTTCTTTTTTTGCGGTTTTGCATATTAGTCCTTTAACTATTAACAACTAATATTTATTCTTGTTAAACTTTTAACGATCGTTTGTTAAACACTAATTAATATATTACATTAATATATTAAAACGTTATTCTACATATTAACTTGTGCGTCCCCTTAGGCTCGAATAAATTCCGGACATATATAATTTATATTTGTTCATATTCCAATAGAACAAACTTAAATTTTGTGTTGTCTAGAGATGTCCAAAGCAAATAACATTTATAGGTCTGCCATACACTAGTCCAAAGCAACTAATAGTCGATTTTTATGTTGTAAAACTCACTTTTTTTTGTCTTCATTATTTTATTTAGTATGAGATTTGATTTCAGATCGTGTTCTTAAGGAACATACCTTTCCATGAGTTATTTTAACTCATTTCAGACTTCATTAGAAGATAAGAGCAGCCATTACAAATTTTTAGTTTATGTTGTTCTTTTTATGAGGTGCCAATCACATATAGGGCGTGGCACGGGAGGAGGGGGCCATACGAGTATAACTCGAACTATGTTGTTAACCACTATAATCACTGAAATCGATCAATAGGGATGACCGGAAAAAAAAGAAAAATGAGAAAAAAAGAGATATCTATGCTCATATATTGAACTTATTTTTTGTTAGTTGATTAGTTTCGGTCCATTGTGATTAAGCCTTAGCCCGCTTATGTTACTTCTAGATCTTTATATTGTAATCATTTTATTGAATAACATAAGACAATTACCAATCTTACAAACTTCGCACCTTTGGATGCCTTTGTTATCCTCATTTATTTCCACCACACAGACTTGCTCCACGAGCCACACTGTGTATATTTTTAGGTTACCCAGTTTCACCCAGCCAGATCACCAAGATTATCGACGTCTTGGACCTGACTACAAACACAATCATTATCTTTATACATTTACCTTTAATAGAGTAATCAAATTCCTTATGGATCTATTAACCCTTCCACCTCATAGTACGACTGTCCATGACACAATCCTCCCCTCAACCATTACTCTTCATATATTACAAAATCCTACCAAACAAATACTACCACCATCTAATACCACTATTGACCCATCAATACCTCAAACACCAACCCATACCCTCGGTCCAAACCAGTCAAGTGGCCCACCACCTGGTTTCTCTCCACTCACTTCGGCCTAATCCACCCATCACCCACGACCTACGCCCAACCTATATCCAATTCAACACCCACGGCCCAGACCTAGGTCGACTCTCCTACCCCGCTTCCAACAGAAACCCAAACCCACACTAACTCTCAACCCATTGACGTGGGTCTTGTAAACTCGCAAAGAGTTTTACAACTCCCTAGGCAAGGTACCTAACCATGTATGTAGTGTAGGTAAGAACCGGGGGATTTATCGTTCTTTATATGGAATCGAGTGAGGTAGGCTCGAAGTGTAAGTCGCCAAATCTAAAGGTATGAGGAAGAATACTCTTGGTCCTTATATTTTTGTTTAAGAAAGCAAGTAAATATCGAGTTTTAAAGGGGGGTTTTGATTAAGCTAATAACTAATCCTAATTTAAATAAAATAAAGCTACAAACAAAGATATAAAGAACGTATTATTACTTAGATGAAATTTCCTCTACCCTAATCTGAATATGATTGTGACTTAACTAGTTAGATGAATAATTGATGTGGGTATTATGATTAATATGGCTCGGTAAGCTTTCGTATCCCCTCGCCCTTCTACACCTATGGCCAATGTCTATGAAGTTGCTCAATCGGACACGAACACAAGCATAGAGCATTAAGATTTCCACTATCATACATAATTCAACCTAATGTGACCTTATGTTGCCAAGAATCACTAATTAGCCTAGAGGCTGCTCTTTTGACTAACTAACACACACTTGCATACAAATCACCAATTAACTTGTCCACGCTTAGGTTGCTAAGTCATGTCTCTTAAAGGCCTTTAGGTTGCTAAATGACCAAGAATAAACCGATTACACGTTAAGGTTGCCTAATCATGCAAACTAGTTTATTACAAATCAATCAATCAACTATAGTATGTAAACGAATGGATCTTCGATCCAGACAATGCAAATATAAATATCATTATCATCAAAACCTAATAAAAAACAAATACACAATCAATCATAAAGATTTTATAAACAATCTAAGCAAACTACTAAATTTAAGTTAACAGAATAGCAATCATACTTAATAAAGAATAGAAATCATAATCAACAAAAGGAATTGAAGACATGAATTAAGATATAAACGATAATCAAACAAGTACAAGATGTTTATGATTGAACTAGACCTTCTAAGTTGCTGGAAAAACACCTACCCAAACCCTAGAATCAGACTTAGGGTTGGGGGCTTGATAAAAACGAAGTTATGAGGCTATATTTATAGAAAAACCCCTAGGATCGTGGCAAATTCAGACTCGATCGCGCCAAAAACCGAGCCGTCGCGTCCGTCATCTTACGTTAGTTATAATTTTCTCGTTGCGATCGCGTAGGTTGTGAACTTCGTCTGAATCCGAGTTTGTATGAAGATTATGATCAAAACACTATTTAATACTTCACACGCAAGTGGAATAGTCTTATTTATCTTGTGACGCCGAATCTTCTAGGGTTTCTTTAGGTCGACTAACAAGCGTTATTCTGACTAAGTGCTATCAGTAAAATCTCTAACAGCCGGTCGCTTAATAAATTGTGACGAATTCGCTATTAGGAACTCCGACAATGAACCGTCTCCACGCTCTGTATGCTTGATTTCTTCAAAGGATTTGGTGTAGAGTCGTAGTCTTGTCCGATTCTTCTCCAAATGAGCCTAAGTCACGTGTATTTCCTCTAAATGTCATCCTAGTGCCAAAAACCTGAAAACAAACGATTAAGCACATAATTTTGGGCATATTTGTATGATTTCTTGGTTAAAATGACCTGAAATAGAGTATAAAATGACCTCAACATAAGTGTTTTGTATTCTCTTTTCTCTCCGTGGGTGTATAATAAAGTATAACAACTATGGGAAACGGAAAATTAACACTCATTACCTGTCATAGCATATAAATTACCATGGGCTTAGTAAATGATCAAACCTCCACCTCTAGGCGCAAGCATTAGTCATTACTATCAAAGAGGTGCAAATATAAAGGTTTATGGGGTGTAGGTGTAAGAATAACATTAATGTAAACAGAAATGGATTGAAAACATCTAGGGAGTGACTTTTGTGTGTGAATTTGGGTGAAAGGTTAGATTAATAATTTATACGAATACATGCTGTTTGGGTTGCTAAGCCAAAGATCTCGGACAAGATAAACAAACTCTAACAAAAACCTACATCAAATCTCTTTATTTTTTCTTTTCTTGAATCTATGATAAACATAACATAAGCAAATGGCAGCCCGTACACATTTTTTTTCTTTCTTTTTCATATTTTTTTCGTACACTTTTGCCCTGCCATTGCTTAAACATATAATACATCATGGGGTTTAAAGATACACCCCTACACTTGAACTTTTACATACTCAATAATTACAATCTAACTAATGACCCAAATTGAGTAGATCAACAAAAACATGGAGCATATGAGCTCAAATGTGGGGTAATAAGTTACTTCTCCACAAATCTTCATAAGAACTAATACTACCAAGAATCCTAATCGACCCATAAACTGTATTTATCAAGGATATGGGACTTAGCAACCGTGTACTCAATAATTAACTTGGGTTAAAAACAATAATGTACTAAAATTAGTCCATACAAGTAGTGCTAAGGCAATGAGGGTGTAAACAATATTTAAATGTGAACAATTCTCTTCATAACTTCCGGCTTAACCAGAAAAAAAAAAAAAAAAAAACTTTTACGAGAACCGTGAAAAGGATAGGTATCAGGGTTGTACTAGGGGTATCCTGCCACTAAAAATGAGTGCATGGCAAGGAGTTGGGATCGTAAATGATCGAGGTTGACCATCATACCAAATACAGGTTAAAAACATGGTTAATCTAAAGCCATCCTATCTAGCATAGCCAAATACTTACAATGGCTGCCCGGATACATCACAAAACAAGTTTCTATAATTTAATACACTACCGGTATAATCACACATAATTTTAAACCGATACCAATGCACTAAAAAGGCGACAAAGACCATAAGTACATATCCGTAACGACGGAATAGACACATATGACAACATTCGAACCTTAACTCAAACAAGCAAAGGTAAAATTATCTTGGGTATCATGATGGATACCCTAATTCCATATAGAATCTAATAAGGCGACCTCCATTTTTTGGGTGGAATTTGAGGTTTTTTTTTGTTGCTAAGTCATATAAATTCCTATCCATGAGAGACGCTATTAGTACTCGGTTTTTTCGTCGAGTATGTGTTATCATTTTTTTAATTTGGTTAAAATTACCGAGTTTATGCTATTTTCAACTATAGTTACCCATCATTTTAAAAGACAAAGCAAATGGACATTGAAGGAATAAGTTTCTATAGGCTATATTTCCCCTACACTTAAGTTGAACATTGTCCCCAATGTTCTTTAAAAGTACCCGTAGAACGAATAAAGAGAAAAGAAAACAAGTAAAAGAAACTAGTACCTGCCTCTGGTTTTTCTTAATAATGAGAAGAAAACATGCATACTGGTTAAATCGTCTCCAAGAATCGTCATCTGAAAACTTCCCTAATAACTTCCAAGCTTCTTGCTCATCAAACATAACCAATAAATCAAAGACAAGACAACTACACCAAGCGTAAAATCCATGGTTGAAACGATAAAACAACCTCAATAACTAAGTTTAGTACCTCTACGAAAACCAAATAAAAGGATATTGATTAATGTGTTAATTTAATGTTTCCCATCCTGCAGGTTTTAGGAAAAATACAAAGTCTAAAATTATACAAGAATAATATTCTCAAAAATTAAATAAAAATCGAATTTTCCCTTAGCAAAGGCCTTGCGGACGCCGTTCAGGATTAATCCTGATCGTCTCCAGAGTCAGTAAAGAAAAAAAATCCTTCTTTAAAAATTCACTCACGTAAATCCCTTAGTTATGATTTCCTGCAAAATTAACTGCAAAAACCAAAAAAAAAAATATAGTTAACACATAATTGACTCAAAACAAACACATAAGAACACATAATACACTCCAAAAATCATGAAATAAAAGATTTGTTAGAATACAAAAAGTATCCGGTCACATATTCAATATAGTTAGTCGTAAGCTCGTAATTAATCATCATTTAATGTTAGTAAGCTAATTGGGGCAAAGACAATGAAAAGCCCATGACTAAGCCCAGGCTGGTCCATAGCGAAAGGATAAAAAATTTTATATAACCCTCTCCACAACATGGAGAGGGTGTTGGTTGTTCATTTTTCTCACATAGTTAATCTAATACCTTCCTTGTACGTTTCTATCCTCTAAGTGTTCATCAACCACCACTTTCTCCTCTCTAGAAACACTAAACGAAATTCCATACTATATGTGTTAATATATTCTACAATTGGTATCAAGAGCCATTGAGGTGTTGTGAAGTGTTTTGGGTGCATTTGTTACCTTGTTTCTCCTGTATCTTGTATTGAACCATTCAAAAAGTTTTTACTTTTTAGGGGAACCATAAAGCTTTCAATTTTCTTCTTTATTTATCTTAGTTTAGGCTAGAAGTACAAGAAAATATTTGAAACCCATCAAAAATTTCATCTTTGAGTCATTTTTGTAGTATAAGAAGGGTTTTGTACCAAGAATCTTGATTTAAAATTTCGTTTCAAAAACATTAAGTTTGAGTTTTTAGATTCCAATAGTCCTTTGGATATGTAAGAATAACAAAGAAAAAACGGATAAAAACGTCAAAAAGTGAGTATTTTAAAGATTTTTGAGTTTGAGTTCGTAGAAGAGTTTGGGGCGAATTATATGTTTTAGGCTAGTATAACACCTTTCCCCAGGTAAAAACGTCAAAAAAGTAAGTCTTTCTAAGATTTTTGATTTTTGAGTTTCGTAGTGTTTTGGGCGATTTATACGTGTTCTATAGGCAAATTATACGTGTCTAATTGCTCAGGCGATTTATACGTGTCCTATAGGCGAATAATACGTGTCTAATTGCTCAACCGATTTATACGTGTTTTCCTACAGGCGAATTATACGCGCTCATTTACAAAGGTGATTTATACGTTTCCAAAGGCGAATTATACGTAATTTTTTCCTAAGGGCGAATTATACGTGTGTTTTCTAAGGGCGAATTATACGTTTCTCTTTACAAGGGCGATTTATACGTTTTGTGAAGGCGATTTATACGTTCATTTTGTAAGGGAAATTTATACGTTTTTCAAAGGAGAACTATACACGTTTATCAGGTGAATTATACGGTTGTTCTTTGATCTGTAAAATCCCGTGAAAACTTAATTTCCCGGTTTTATCAAGAATTGTAAAATCCCGTGTATTCTGAAAGACTCAACTTCATTAATCAAACCTCACTTTAACACAACAACCTCCAATCACTGTTCGATCATTTTAATCTTATCACATTGAAATGGATTCAATTATTTCACTTGGTCAAAAGAATACTCTTGCTGAGTACATGATACTCTCCGGTGCTGACAATCGTCCACCTATGTTGGACAAGGACCTGTATGATTCTTGGAAAAGTCGAATGGAATTATACATGCAAAATAGAGAGCACGAAAGAATGATACTTGAATCAGTTGAACATGGTCCTCTCATTTGGCCTACGGTTGAAGAGAACAGTGTGATCAGAACAAAGAAATATGCTGAATTATCTGCTGCTGAGAAAATTCAAGCTGATTGTGATATGAAAGCTACCAATATCATTCTTCAAGGCCTTCCTGCTGATATCTATTCACTTGTGAATCATCATAGAGTTGCTAAAGATTTATGGGAGAGAGTTCAATTACTGATGCAAGGTACATCTTTGACAAAGCAGGAAAGAGAGTGTAAGCTGTATGATGCATTTGATAAGTTTACTCACATCAAGGGGGAATCACTTCACATGTATTACTTAAGATTTACTCAGCTGATTAACGATATGAACATCTACAAAATGAAAATGGAGCAATTTCAAGTTAATACTAAGTTCTTAAACAGTCTTCCACCTGAATGGAGTAAGTTTGTGACTGATGTCAAGCTTGTTAAAGATTTGCATACCTCCAACTTTGATCAACTTCATGCATATCTTGAACAACACGAACTCCATGCAAATGAAGTCCGTATTATGCGTGAACGCAATCAAGATCCACTTGCATTCGTTGCAAATCAGCAGATGACACCACCTCACTTCAACACTTATCAGTCTTCTTACAACAATCCTCAACTTCAACAACAGTTTTCACCATCACAACATGGATCAATTCAACCCAATCAACATTACTCATCTCATTATCCATCACAAGCTTAATTCAATCATTCATCGATTCCATCATCATATACATTTCAGTCTCAAAGAATCATCAAACCTCAACTATTCCACAAGTAATTCCATAAGTTGCTTATCAATCACCTCAAGCTCCTACACAACTTATGACTGATTCACCATTTGTAAACTTAGGTTTTGTTGTTCCTGTGTTTTCTCCTAGAGATGATCCAATTACTTGCCTTAATAAAGCAATGGCTTTTCTAACGGCTGTAGCTTCTTCAAGGTTTCCTACTACCAATAATCATCTCAGAACTTCCTCTAATCCAAGAAACCAAACCACTATTCAAGACGACAGGGTTACCGTGCAACAAGTTCAGGGGAGACAATGACAAAATTATTCTGGTACTACTTATAAGGGCAATGCTACGAGTTCAAAGGGAAATACTACAAGTGGACAGGCAAGAGTTGTTAAATGCTACAACTGCTAAGGTGAAGGACACATGGCTAGGCAATGCACTTATCCAAAGCGACCAAGGAATGCTGCATGGTATAAAGAGAAAGCAATGTTAGCAGAAGTTCAGGAAGCTGGACAAATATTAGATGAGGAGCAACTCGCATTTCTAGCTGATCCAGGAATTCTAACAGATCAAGCTCAGACAATCATCCCTCACAATGATACTTTCCATATTTAGGATCTCGACACTTATGATTCAGACTGTGGTGATCTCTCGACTACACAAGCGATTCTTATCGCCAACATTTCCAACTATGGTTCTGACATTATCTCAGAGGTGCCTAACTCTGAAAACTATCTGAATGATATGGATAATCAAAGTGTGCTTGCATTACAGGATTTTAAACAATCACCAGTTATGGATGTTACAGATAATGAGATATCTAGTGATAGCAATATCATTCCATATTCTTAATATCTACAAGAAACACAACAGGAAACTGTTCAAGATACTAATTTGCAGGCACAACAAGATTCAATGATTTTGTCTGTGATTGAACAAATGTCCGAACAATTGATTAATCATGTAAATAACTGAGAAAAGGCTAATAAGGAATATAAAAATGAATCAATAACCACTGAGTTAGAGAGATATAAGGAAAGGGTCAAAACTTTTGAACAACGTCTTAATATTGATTTAAGCAGTCATGAAAAAATGATTGATTCTCAAATGGATGATATGATTAGACAGAAACTTGCACTTAAAGAATAAATTGACTCACTTGAGCAAAATCTTTCTAAACAAATCAAAGAAAAGGAATCTTTATTCAAAACTTTTACAGTTTTAAAAAATGAATCCAAAGAAAAAGAAAATAAATATATGGAAAATAAAATTAATTTGGAAAAGAAGATTAAGGAACTTGATAATATTGTTTATGAAGTGGGTCAATCTGACGCGTCCACGTTACTTGGTGACATCGTCTCCAGCCACGAGAGAAATTCTTGAGCAATATGGCGTAGGTCTATAATCTTGTGTCCGTTTCTTCTCCAAATGATCCAAAGTCACGATAATTCTTATCCAAATGTCTTCAAATGCAAAAAACCCTTAAAAAGGAACGATTAAGTACCTATTTGGGCATAAACACACGATTTAGGGGGTTAAACGACCCTGAAAAAGTGTATAAAATGACACATTCATCAAATACCCCTACACTTGTATTTGCTTAGTCCTCAAGGCAAATGGGCTATTCTACCAAAACAATAACAAAATGAGGGGTCACTTTTTACCTAACTCCTTTAAAAAAAATTCTACAACACAACCTTCTAGACCTCATAAATTAAAAGCACGGAAAGTTATACACTATCAACCTCACTTAAAGTCTTTTGGGATTCTCTCTTTCCACTCGGCGTGTATAAAAAATTATTAACAAAGGGGGAAACGGAAAATCAAAACTCATTACATGTCATAGCATATAAATTACCATAGGCTGGGGTATAGGTGTAAGATAACATATAATGGAAACGGAAACGGATGGGATATGTTTGGGTAGCTTTGGGTGAATTTGAAGTGGAAAGGTTAGCTAATTATTTACACGAATACACTTTTGTATTGGTTGCTAAGGCCAAGACTCGAACTAAAGATATTCAAACTCCTATACAACTCTAACATCATCGTCTTTTCTTTTCGTTATCTCTTTTTTTGAATAATATAATACATCACATGGGGGTTTATAATACGTACCCCTACACTTAAGCTTTTACATGCTCGATATTTACAATCTAACTAATGACCCGTATTGAGGTGGATCAAAATAACATGGAGATCATTTGACAAACATATGGGGGTATTGACTTAACTTTTCTTCCTCATTCTTCCGCGAAATAAATACTACCAATGAATCCCAATCGTACTTCCAAAAATGTTTTTACAAGGAATAAAGGGCTTAGCATCCGTTTACTTAAATCATGAACATTGGATATCCATAATAATTTACGTAAAAGTGGAGGTACATACAAGGTAGGCTAAGGCTTTTTGGGTGTAACGATTGGTTTAAAGGGTGACAATGCTCTTCATTAATAATCTGAATCCACCAGAAAGTTACGAGAACTCTGTAAAAAAAATAGGCTTTCTGAGGGTTGTACTTGGGGTAATCCTACACTAATAATGAGTGCCATGGTAAGGGTGAAGGATAGTATATAATGATTGTGTGTGACCCTCATATACAATTACAGGATTTATTCCAATTGTAAATCCTAATGCCTTTATAACAAGTAAATCCTAATACTTACTATGCGGTCTCGGGATGCATCACAATAACAAGTTCTAGAATTTAATATGCTACCGGTACACTCTCATAATCCTAAAGTAACTGATACCAATGTTCCAGAAAAGACGACAAAACCACGCATACACATCTTAACGACGAAATAGACACACATTGTGCTCACTAAAAATCCTTAACATCGAACAAGCAAACGGTATAAAATCTTAAGGGCGAACCTCAAATTTGAGGGGGGTGGAATTTGAGTGGTTTTTGTAGCTAGAAAAATAACTTCCATCCATGAGACGCTATTAATACTTGGTTTTATGTTGGAATGTGTCATTAAAAAAAATTAACATTTGGGTTAAAAATCACCTCTTATCCGCTATGTTTCGATATATACCCATCATTTAAAAAGGAAAAAGCAAAATGACAAATAAAGAAAAGTTTCTAAAGGCATATCCCCCCCCCTAGCACTTAAGTTGAACATTGTCCCAAATGTTCTATAGAAGTACCCGTTGAAACGAATAAAAGGAAAAGAAACTAGTACTCCCCTGGTTTGCTCAATAATGGAGAAGAAACATGTGATAACTGGTTAAATCGTCCTCCAAGAATCATCCAATGAAACTTCCTAAGAACTTCCAAGCTTCTTCTCATCAAATATAACCTGTAATCAAAGACAAAGACAACTACACCAAGCATAAAATGTGCGATAGACATATATACAATGTGAATTTAGGGTTCGACTCGATAGATAGGATGAGAGAATTGTTAAACTCATTAGGTTTTGCAGGTTTACAACAGAAGAATACATATTTTAAATGTTGTGCAAGTTTTACTTTCAAAAATAATTAAAAACTTTGAGTTTTCTGGACCTGGGCGTATGACGCCGACAGGGTTGTTGTGACCCTGTCATAGGTGTCGTAGTGACGGCATCGCGTATAAATCGTGACGCCGTCTCCACGTTCTGTGAAAACAAAAATTTTGTTTTTGATGAAAAATTTCCTGCACTTGATTCCATAAGTTAATTCCTGTACAAATAGCTGCATAAAACCTGAGATTTAACAATTCAATCATATGACTCAAAACTGGCGCGAATTAATCTAAACAATTTATTTATTATGCTTGCACTTGGCTCAAAAGCCGGATAAATTCCCCTACACTTATTATTTGCAAAATACCTTTGATTGAAATTAAGACGAGGTTAAAACAAAAAAGCAATTTACAAGAATAGTTTCTTAACATAATCAAATAAATTATAAAGAATTAAAACACACATGACACTCCTAATTGTGGGAAAAGTAAATTGGGTTGCCTCCCAAGAAGGCTTTTCTTTATTAACTAGTCTTGTAGCTAGACTCAAAGTCACACTTAAGTGTCCGGTAGAAAGTGGACCAAGTCGATGATATCTTTTGAACATTCTCTTTCGAAAAGCTTTTTAGAAAGTGG
This sequence comes from Tanacetum coccineum, assembly GCA_026074375.1. Classification (NCBI taxonomy): domain Eukaryota; kingdom Viridiplantae; phylum Streptophyta; class Magnoliopsida; order Asterales; family Asteraceae; genus Tanacetum; species Tanacetum coccineum. Next base: position 15,210 of record BQNB010053688.1, read on the forward strand.
GGATGATTGTAGGGTTTATGTAAATCCTCACGCAAACGTGTTTCAATAGTCTAAACTATGGCATGTCCATGCTCCATCTCTGTTTTGGGTGGTTTGTCCCAGTTAATTGGATTTTTAATTAGTTCACTGATTCCCACAAGTTACACTTAAAGGTAATAGGTATGGCTCCCAAGGAATTCTACCATTCTCCTAAACACTAAGGTATCCTTAAAAGGATTGAGCTCGGCATCTCTAGAAATTTCCCATTCTCTAGGCAAATGGCAGTCTATGAAGTCTTTCCTAGCATAGTAAGGGGGTTTTGCGCCTATTCCATCTGTGCTGGGTTGGGGTTTATAGAATTCCTTTTTTCCAAGTATGGTCCAATAAGGTGCTTCTTCCTCACCTAAGACGAGACTCATTATATACCGAATAACCGGACCTAGTGATTCCTTCTCCTACTGCTATTTTGGCCATCCTACAATCTATAATTGCGTTGGCGGTTGCTAAGAATCCCCTTCCTACAAGAAAAGGGGTCTCGGGGTCCTTTTTCATATTGAGAACGTAGAAATCATTTAATAGTTTCAGTTTTCCTATGTGGACTTCTACATCTCTAACAATCCCAAAGGGGTAGGATTTGGTTCCGTCAGCCAATCCAAAGACATGGTCAGTCTCTTCTAATAATCCGATGTTAAGCTTTTTGAAGAGGTAAAGTGGGATTATGTTTACGCATGATCCCAGATCAACCAGGGTGTCAAAAGGTTTTGAGTCCCCTAATCTACAAGGTAGAGTGAATAGCCCGGGGTCTCCCACATTTGCAGGTATTTCTCCTTGAACAAATGCCGATCCGTTTTTGCCTAGTTGTAAGCTCTCTACGTATTGATCTAATATAGCGTTATAGATTGAAGCGTGGGCTTGGACTTCAAGAATCGGTAGGTTTTAAGATGAAAATCCTTAAATTTATCTTCAAGAGTTGGTTCGGGTTCCTCTGGTTGTTGTGGTTCGTTGGAACCGGTTAGGTGGGTTTGAAAAATTATTTTAAGAATTTTGGGGTTGTCTCCACCTAAGGTTTGGGTGACTTCTTCATGACGGATTGTAGGTGTCACCAAGATTGTTTTGCTCGGGCTTGAAAGTATACCACTTACCACCCGCTTCATCGGTACGCGAGGATGCGTATTCAACAAAGGCTTGTTCGGGATCTTCCATGCAATACTGAGAGTCGTGAGGACCATTGCAGATCTCACATGAGGTAGTGACTTTGTTCACTTGGGTAGGTTGTGTCGGAGCAAGATGAGCTTGCATCAAGCGTTGGACTTAATTTTTGAGCTCGATTAGACGGTAGTCGGATGTACTCGGGACATCTTGAGGCAAAGCGATTGCCTTGACCGGCTTAGCGAAATCCCTTGGGTCGTTCCAAATTTTGTTGTCATAGAGGGCGAGGTCCTCTAATAATGCTCATGATTCTTTGGCGTTAAGGTCACGAAGCTTACCACCGGCCGATTGGTCAATGGTTCGTCTTGTGACAGGATTGACATGGTCATAAAAAATTTAGACTTAGAGCCAAAGGTCTATGCCATGATGAGGGACTTTTTGGAGTAAGTCCTTGAAACGAGTCCATGCTTCAGATAGAGATTCTCCATGATGTTGTTGGAACATCAGGATATCATTGCGGAGTTTTGCGGTCCTTCTCGGTGGAAAGAATTGAGCAAGGAAACGAGTAGTAAGATCCTCCCATGTGGTGATGGATCCTGCTGGAAGACGTTCAAGCCAATTGCTAGCTTGATCGCGAAGGGAAAATTAAAATAAACGCAGGCGCGTTCTTTCCCTATTTTCACCGTCAAGGTCAAGTGAGTCCACAAGTTTTAAGAAATCCTTGAGGTGTTGGTTTGGATCCTCAGACCAAAGTTCGTGGAATGAGCATCCGTTTTGCACCAACCAGATGGTGTCGGATCGAAGAGGTACCACGTTGTTCCTTACGGGAGCTCGATGGTATTCCTGTAGCCCTCGTGGCTAGGTTTGGAGTAATCTCCAAGAGTACGGATAGGATTTGCGTCTCCCATGGTGGTTGACGAGAATGGATTACGAAACAAATAACACAAAGAAAAGATAGACTACAAGAAAGCTAATATACGGAAATAAAATTCTCACTTGAAAGGATTCAAGCGAGTAGAACTAAGCTAAACTAAGTTTGAAACCTAACTATTCCCCATGCAGCGGCGCCAAAAACTTGATGTGCGGTTGTCGTAGGACTTCAACACGGAAGTTTTACAATCCTAGGCAGTATTCCTAATGTAGCAGTGTAGCTTAGGAAGACTCAGGGGTTGTTATGTTCTTTAGGAATGGTTGGGAAGGCTTGGATCCGTTCTAACAGAATTCTTAAGGGTTGAGAGATGATTATTTTGTGTTTTTATTTTATGAAAAGCAGGTAAATCATATGGTTTGAGAGGTTGGTTTGTTTAACTAATTACTAAACAAATTATAATCTATACTACTGGTGATAACTTTATGATAAAATAATGTATTTACCTAATCATGTACTACTTCTTAGATTACTTCTCCTAGATCTGTTGCTTTGTCACACTTGTGATGATCTGTATAAGTGTGGAAACCAATAAGATCTCCTTAGATCGTTGTAGCCCAGGTTGTTTAGACCTTATCTAGGATAACCATTAATCAGGTAAGATTGGGGCTTGTAGTAGTCATTATAGTTAGAGATGATGATGAAAAACCTTGTATTAATAACTATAATGACTACTACAAGCCCCAATCTTACCTGATTAATGGTAAGACGGTTACATCAACAGGATCAAACTAATGATCTTGGGGCTACACCACCATGCTAGCATCTATCTCTTGTGGGACGTGTAAACCCACACATACAACATGTTTTACACCTTTGGTGCACACACACTTTTTGGCACACCTATACTATTCGACTCTCATCAGTCGATGTTTTTATGGATGGATAAAACTACACGCCTATGATCTCTTTATATAGGGAGAGATCATGGCTTACAAAGGAAGCTAATTAAATGCTTTGTCCGTTTAACTAAATGCTCATAACCATCTAATTAAATGCTCATAAAAGATTAATTAAATGCTCATAAAAGACATTTAATTCATCTAGGATGTTACTTTCCAGCATTTGACTTTTCCATATGTAGAATACCAAAGTGATCATATTAAGCCCTTGTTGTGTCATTCTTCTTCATTTAAGCACATGTAGTTTTGTAATCATCAAATCAATAAACCCAACAATCTTCCCCTATTTGATATTACAAAACAATCTCTATGAATGAAACAATCATCAATGCTTCTCCTTGACTTATGATCTCTTTGAACATGACACCACACATAATAAGCTGCAAATCAATAAACCTATAATCTTCTTCCCCTTTTTGTAATCATCCAATAGGGATCTTCTATAGATATGCAACTTGGATCATAACAGCTACAAATCATATATCACAACTACTAATCCAGCCTTCCAATACTCAAATTGCCCTCCATGACGCACAATTAAGAAAAATGAATCTGAGCATTAGAAATATAAACTAGCAGTAGTAATAAAGATCAGCAGTAGTAATGAAACACTTCTCCTCAAGTGGTGCATGCAGATGGTTAAACATGTTAACGATAAGCTTCCCCTGAAAAGTATGTTAACCATCTCTTGAATCTCGAATTTTGTAGGCTCTATGTAATGATTACTGATGAAGAAAAATTAAGTATAACGAACATGATGTAGAGGTTGAATATCCCAAACTTGTATCTTATGTCTTGCACTATAATATGATAAGAACTCATAATCTTCTTCTTCGTTTTATGAGTAGACCTCGATCTCTTGATAAATCCTCATCTTCTATGAGACACTGAGCACAACAACGTAACTCCTTTAAGTGATAGTAAATACCTGTGAGTACTACAATGTATCTCCTTACATCAGGTAAAAACTAGATTAATCAAGTCTTTATCAATAAAACCATGAAAGCACGAACAAGTTATCTTCAAATGTAGCCAGCCATTTGAGATATGATAAGAACACAAACCAAAATAATTCCACTTCATCATCAAATAAGCGATAAATAATAATCTTCGTAACCACTTCTTCAATAAATACGAGCCTTTAATTCAGTTAAGAACCAAAAACCAAAATAGCTTCAGATCTGTGTGTGCACCCTTCTGTCCGAGATCTTCTGATAGCCGAGAACAAAAATCCTTCATTATCCGATATCGGACACAAGTGGCAGTATTAACTGCTTCTCGGACAATACTAGCAGTTGAAACTGCTTCCTTGTGCGAACAGTACTAACCTACTCAAACAGTATTAACCATGATCGATCAAAGCAGGTAGCATTAACAATTTTCGAACAGCACAAAACATGGGCAAACAGTATACATAAAACCCAAATCGAATAGTAACAAAGCTTATCAATCGTATTGCATACCCAAACAGGTAGAGAGGACGATTATAAGCATCATTATAGCACTAAATCTTCAAAACCCTATAAAACTTTCAACCACCTCAATTTCTTGAAAATTAGGATTTTTAGGGTTTCTTCTAAAAACCTTGTAGATCCTAGATCGAGAGCCCCATGGCTCTGATACCAATTGTGGAAACCAATAAGATCTCCTTAGATCGTTGTAGCTCAGGTTGTTTAGACCTTATCTAGGATAAATTAATAACAAAGGCGGAATATTCAAACATTGAATCATTGTTATTAATACAAGGTTTTTCATCATCATCTCTAACTATAATGACTACTACAAGCCCCAATCTTACCTGATCAATGGTAAGACGGTTACATCAACAGGATCAAACTAATGATCTTGGGGCTACACCACCATGCTAGCATCTATCTCTTGTGGGACGTGTAAACCCACACACACAACACGTTTTACACCTTTGGTGCACACACACTTTTTGGCACACCTAAACCTATGTCTATGCCCCTCTTTATATAATAGAGGTTACAAGGCTTACAAAGGAAGCTAATTAAATGCTTTGACCATCTAATTAAATGCTCATAAAAGATTAATTAAATGCTCATAAAAGACATTTAATTATACAAGGAAACTAAACATTTAATTATATGAAAACTAAACATTTGACTTTTCATCTTCCAGCATTTAATTCTTCCATATGTAGAATACCAAAGTGATCATATTAAGCCCTTGTTGTGTCATTCTTCTTCATTTAAGCACATGTAGTTTTGTAATCATCAAATCAATAAACCCAACAGTAAGTATTTCCTAAGTCATGAACGGATTACACGAACCCGCCGTCTATTTAATATTCCGTTAAGGCAACACACAAGTAAGGTAGTATGACACCACACATAATAAGCTGCAAATCAATAAACCTGATATCTTCTCCCTTTGTAAATCATCGAAATAGGGGTCTACTGTAGAAATGCAACTTGGATCATAACAGCTACAAACCATATACCACAACTACCAATCCATCCTTCCAATAACTCAAAGTACCCTCCATGAAGCATAATACGAAAAATGACTTTGAGCAGTAGAAATATAAACTAGCAGTAGTAATAAAGATCAGCAGTAGTAATGAAACACTTCCCCTCAAGTGGTGCATGTAGATGGTTAAACATGTTAACGATAAGCTTCCCCTGAAAAGTATGTTAACCATCTCTTGAATCTTGAATTCTGTAGGCTCTTTGTAATGATCACTGATGAAGAAAACTAAGTATAACGTACTTGATGCTGAAGTAGAACAACGCTAAGGATAAACGTGTGTTTATGTCTGGCACTATAAAATAGATAAGAACTCAAAATCATCCTTCTTTCGTTTTATGAGTAGACCTCGATCTCTTGATAAATCCGCATGCCTATACATGAGTCACTGACCACGTGATAGTAAATACCTGTGAGTACTACAATGTATCTCCTTACATCAGGTAAAAACTAGTTTTATCAAGTCTTCATCATAAACCGTATATAACCAAACAAGTTATCTCCAAGACCAAAAGATATAATAAGAACACGCATCTGAAAAATCTACTTCATCTTCAAATAAGTGATAAATAATCTTCTTCGTAATCAATTAATCCAATAAATATGAGCCATTAAACCTGTTGAGAACATATAAACCAAAATAGCTTCTGATCTGTGTGTGCACCCTTCTGTCCGAGATCTTCTGATAGCCGAGAACAAAAATCCTTCATTATTCGATATCGGACACAACTGGCAGTATTAACTGCTTCTCGGACAATACTAGCAGTTGAAACATGCTTCTCGGACAATACTAGCAGTTGAAACTGCTTCCTTGTGCGAACAGTACTAACCTACTCAAACAGTATTAACCATGATCGATCAAAGCAGGTAGCATTAACAATTTTCGAACAACACAAAACATGGGCAAACAGTATACATAAAACCCAAATCGAATAGTAACAAAGCTTATCAATCGTATTGCATACCCAAACAGGTAGAGAGGACGATTATAAGCATCATTATAGCACTAAATCTTCAAAACCCTATAAAACTTTCAACCACCTCAATTTCTTGAAAATTAGGATTTTTAGGGTTTCTTCTAAAAACCTTGTAGATCCTAGATCGAGAGCCCCATGGCTCTGATACCAATTGTGGAAACCAATAAGATCTCCTTAGATCGTTGTAGCTCAGGTTGTTTAGACCTTATCTAGGATAAATTAATAACAAAGGCGGAATATTCAAACATTGAATCATTGTTATTAACACAAGGTTTTTCATCATCCTCTCTAACTATAATGACTACTACAAGCCCCAATCTTACCTGATCAATGGTAAGACGGTTACAATCAACATGATCAAACTAATGAAACTTGGGGACTACACCACCATGCAGCATCTATCTCTTTTGGATGTGTTAAACCCACACACACAACAACGTTTTACACCTTTGGTGCACACACACTTTTTGGCACACCTAAACCTATGTCTATGCCCCTCTTTATATAATAGAGGTTACAAGGCTTTCAAAGGAAGCTAATTAAATGCTTTGACCATCTAATTAAATGCTCATAACCATCTAATTAAATGCTCATAAAAGATTAATTAAATGCTCATAAAAGACATATTAAATTCATAGCGGATGTTACTTCCAGCATTTAATTCTTTCCATAGTAAATACCAAAGTGCTCATATTAAAGCCCTTGTTGATGCGATTATTCTTCATTTAAGCACATGTAGTTTTGTAATCATCAAATCAATAAACCCAACAGTAAGTATTTCCTAAGTCATGAACGGATTACACGAACCCGCCGTCTATTTAATATTCCGTTAAGGCAACACACAAGTAAGGTAGTATGAAGACTATCACAAGGCCCCTAAGAGTATATTAAATGCATGTGAAATATCTTAAGAGGGATCAACCATATTAGGGGTAAGGTAGTATGAAGACTGTTATCGATGATATCCTTTCTACACACTTGCGTTTCCCTAGACGTCTATGCCAATTTAATATGTTTATGGCTGAGTTTCAAGAGCATAACGCACTACATCCACAACAAGAACAACATTAAAAGGATACTACAACAATAAGTTTATGCAATCATAAGTAGTATACAAAGGAGGGTTAGCCTAGCGATGTTAAAGATAAAGCAAGAGAGAAGAACGAAAAAACAATCCAAACAACACATAGACATATTAATGATTAATGATAAACAATTTTACTTGATTAAAACATGGATTAAAGGTAATTACAATAGGGTTTTGAGGCGCTAAAACCACCTAAAAAGGCAGCTATAAACGACAGGCTTGTCTCCCAAAAGTTATACAAGTTACCCACTTAAAAACCCTAAAATACTTTAATTTAATATATATAGGAAAATCGTTGTGACGGTGTTGCTTTGAAGTCCTAACGCCGTCGCCACATAGATGATTCAAGATCCTCTTTAAGTCGGCCACATCCAGACACCTTCGCTAGATTCCTAACGCCGTTAATAGATAGATCACGACGGCGTCACTTTATGCCTGCGACGCCGTCTCCACGCTCTGTGAACACGATTCTTTAAGGGATTTGGTGTAGGTCTGTAATCTTGTCCGTTTCTTCTCCAAATGCGCCCAAGTCACGTGTATTTCCTCCAAATGCCATCCAACTGCTAAAAACCTAAAAACAAATGATTAAGCACATAATCTGGGCATATTTGCATTATTTAAAAGGTTAAATGACCCCGAAAAAGTGTATAAAATGACACCACATAAGTAACTTATATAAGACTAAAAATGACAACATCCGATGAAACTTAGTATCTCGAGAAACTTATATATGAAACATCTATGAGACCAGCTGATGCATCACCAATGATAAACGTCTCTGTGCACGAAAGATATGAGTGACATACCAACTGGCCTAAGAGATGATTCATGAACATGTTATATTGGCTGCCAAGTCGGGGAGATAGCCATCGCTAAATCAGTAAAAAAGCCCCGCCAGGATACGGATTCCCCCGCATTTTGTATAGTATATTGTGGCTGTAACAACAATATAGAAATAATTAATGGCATCTACATCACGAGTAACATTTACATTCAAAATTCATGATCAGTTAACATAAACACACAATCAAATTAGTGGCCGCTTATCGATTTTGTGAAAACTTCTGGCAAAACAACACCATAATAAAGCCGAGATCATATTTGCCGCACTAGAAAGTGGCAAACACATGTCCTCCATGTACAATAATCACAGACATCATGAAAGAGCATAAAAATGGGACACATTTAGTAAATATCTCATTTCACCAGCCAAATATCCGCCATGACTGCAAATTGTGGTCACTATCAAAACAATCACACATTGACCTAAAAAATGAGACCGAATTCTGCAGAACCAGTGACATGCCCCACCAAGATACAGACAATATAAAAGATAAATCTGCCATGGCTGCAATGTTATAAACTCACCCTGCCAAAAAAACCACTAATCTCAAATCCATATAAACAGACACCGTAATCTAACAAAACTTTCCCTCCCACTTCTTTGTCATTTTAAAATAGTCCATTGATGCTGACATTATTTCAACCTAAGACATGTATCAAACCGAAACAACGACAACAATAACACATAGAAAACCCATGATAATGAAAAACACCTAACCAAACGCGATCAAGCCCAATTTACTAAACACCCATCTCTTCCGCTACCGTTCCCACTACCGTCTTAATATAATTTACCAAAAATCATTTCTTCCTCAAAACAATCAATAGAAATGAAACTGAAATAACAAAGAATTAAAATTAAACAAAATGAATACAATTTGTTTAAAGTAACATAAACCTACTATCAAATACCTAATGGCTTGGCAGTTTTGTAAAACTTTATGGTGAGACACCAAACACATAGAGTATAATAAAACTGAGATCACATATACCATGCTTGAAAGTGGAATATAACTTTTAAGGATATATACCAACAATCGAAGATAGAAAATACAACCGTCATGGCTGCAAATGTCGAAAATTGCCATGCCAAACTGCTGAAGATATCAGTTCTTATCAAGGACATTCTCGTAAACAAAACCCAATTACCATTTTATTTTTAGGCTCACATAAGTAAGCGAGCGGATATGAGAATACTGCCACCAGGGCTGCAAATCTAATTTGCCCCGCCACGATGCACATAATCCAAATGTGAATCAAACTGCTTAGAAACATCAAAATATTATCATCACAACCTCTTAGAATTAGGCACTATGGCTGCAGTTCTAGTAAACTACCATGCCATAATGCGTAGTACTTCATGATTATGATGTAGGATAAAACTCGATATTTAAACATTTAATTTAAATACTTTAACAAAATCAAGTATTGTTAAACTGACGTGCCTTCAAATCACACAAAGCCTAATTTAGTAAACACATCCCTCTCCCACTACCGATGGAAACATCATTAAAGAATAATAACTATTATTAACTACTGTCATAATTATCATTCAAAACGATTATGTGTACTCTTATTCTTGAGCATCCTATGTGCGTATACAATATCATACTAGATGCTTTAGACGCTCATACGCTGCTTAAGAACTGATGCACATGATAAATTAGCTGACCGCCACAATGAAATTTCCAAACCAATAATAAAGATTTCATTTGGTTCTTATGTATTGTAAAATCGGGCGGGTCAAAGGCTCAGCTTGTTGTTGTCATCATCGCTTAATTTTATGTATTATAATAGGAAGGATCAACTGGCTCATATAAGTGCCAGAGGTTCTGAATGAATGGAAATTCGCCACGGCTACATACCTAATAGGTTGCATAGCCAAGTTACAGACTTCCAATCCTTGCTTTCAAACCACTCGTATCCATCATTTCCCCAACACAACAGTGTGCAACCGTTAGTATGATAAGGGTTTTATCACTATCGCGAGTGGGCCAGCTTGTGTTTATATTTTTTATCAAACAGGAGCATGTGATAGGAACAAAACCCTTATCATAGTTTACAACCTCTTTCCCACAACCGTTCTCATTAATATACTTTAACAAAACCCATTTCTTTCTCTCTCACTTCCATTCACATATTCCAATTGAGATGAAAGGCTCACTTTTATGTTATCATCATCGCCTTAGGTTGTATATTGTGACATGAAGAATCGATTGGCATACATAAGAGCCAAAGGTTATGAAAAAATAGAAGTATGTAATGGTTGCATACCTATTAGGCTGACCTGCCAAGTCACATACTTCCAATCTTTTTATGTATATTGATCAATTTCAACAACTATGCAAGCATCAGACCAGATAAACAGGCATCAGACCCGCCATGGCTACAAACACGCCTTCGTGTCGCCCTGGAAAAATCTAGATTAATTACAAAGCCTAAAATCCATCGAGAATATAAAATTTCTCCATAAATACTGGTTTTGTTTTAACAGAAGATAGCCGGCTCAGCATGGTTGCAACCACAAACTGGTGGTGCCACGCTATGATATTGGCAGATTTCACTATAAAAGATCCAACAACATATTACACTGGCAACCAAAAACCACAAAATGAATAAAAGGGCACCCAAAACACATCGAATGTAAACACAATGCAGTGATGCCCTTTCAACCACAATACAACAAACTGTTAACAAATATCAATTAACGCGCTATGGCTGCAAACACGATTTCGTGATGCCCCGCCAAGATACGGATCAACTTTAATAATCACATTCAACCTATAATAAAGTTCAAACAACCTAATAAGCAACCCAAACAACAATAACATCATAAACTAAAACAATCATCCTATAGTAAAACTAAAACAACATAATAAGCAACAATAACACAAAAGAAAACAACGAAATGCGATCGAATTCTAACAAAAAATGAGCATGTTATCACAAACTTACCCAGAGAGGCATACAACAAACTTTTACCAACATGATACTCAACACAAACCATAATACAAACCCCCAACCCCCTCATCAAATAAATACCCATTAATCATATTCGGATCCAGGAATCAATAACACCAAATCAAAAGTGTAAAACACCACAGCAGTAATGAAAGACAGTGGTATTTAGTACATATGGTGTGAACATAAGACATTCACATCAACCACCCCAAAACAAAAGCAACATTATGCAGACGTGTCATGAGTAAAAGGATATACAAAACATGACGGCTGCAAAGACAATGTCGTGATGCCCTACCAAGCCATAAAGCATCGTGACTGCAAACACAAAACAAAGCCTTAACAAAGATCAATTAACCCGGCATGGCTGCAAACACGATTTCCTGATATCCTGCCGAGATACGGATCAACTTTAAGAATCACATTCAGCCTATAATAAAGTTCAAACAACCTAATAAGCAACACAAACAACAATAACAACATAATTGAAAATAATCAACCATCATAATCAAAACCCTCCAACAAAACCCATAATAATCAATGTCAATCAAAGCCAAACAACCTAATAAGCAACACAAACAATAGTAACAATATAAATCACAACAATCAGCCTACAATATAAGTCAAACCCTAACACAAAATCAACCACACTGTCAATCAAACCAAAACAACCTAATAAGCAACACAAACAACAATAACAACACAAATCACAACAATCAAACTACAATAGAGGTCAAACAATTTAATAAACACCAATAAAACATAATAAACCCATGATAATCAAAAACCCCTAACCAAACGCGATCGAACTCCAACATAAAAAATAAACCCGATTAAAGCTACATGCATGCTTATTTTAAAGCAAAACATAAATCAAGCGACATGCACACAGCTTACCAACCAAATAACAACATTACGATGTTTCATTCTAGTGAATCACCGAACATGGAAACCATCAACTATACCCCCAATAATCGTATCTACACCAAGGCATGCTAGTCTAACAATACTAGATTTGGTTAAAGTGGAGAGGAACTAGGTTTTGCTAAAGTATATTTTAATGAGAAACAGAAGTGGAAGAAGAGAAAGAGAGGAAGAAATGATTTATGGTAAAGTATATTAATGAAGACGGTAGTGGGAGAGGAGAGGTTTTTGTAAATTAGGTTGCGTGCGCTTTGAAAGCCACACCAGTCTAACAATACTGCTTTTTGTTAAAGTATTTAAATAACGGTAATTCTTCCCTATATATATATATATATATTTTGTTTTGTAGTTTTACATACAAAGAATTAAATTCAGAAAAGTATCCTTTCTGGAATAAAATATATTCATATTTAAGATTACCATAGGAGATCAATGTATCATCAGACATACTTTTATATAGATAACATACAGAGTCATTTATGAATTTTCTTGTTGTTTAAGGGCATCCTCAACGCTTGAAATTTTTTAGGTTAAATAGGGGCCACATCAGCATTAAACTTTCATGTGTAAAACACTCATAACCCAACAGTTTAATAAAGTGCTATAACAATACTTAAATATTGTGATATAATAATCAATTATCTACGAATAGCAAATAATGTGGCAATATTTTTGGGGCTGACTTACCAATCACCATATAATAGGGGGGTATTAAGAGAAGAACGACATTTACACGAACATGTGATGTGGCATGTTTGCAATGTACGTATAAAATGTCTTCATTTAACGTTGCCACCTTGGCCCATTGTGGATGGCCTAAGCCATTTAACTAACATCAAACCAATAGTTTTCAGATTTATGATAATTTAAAGATATCAATTATGCAATTTCACATAAGTTTACCATGATATAAAACATGTTTTTTTAGAAAAGCAGCCATATTATATAGAGTTATAGACAAACTAAAAAAATACAAAAATACAGATAAAGGCATCTCACCTCAAGATTAAAAATACATCACCATGAGCATCCTATCACACTTTACAATAGATACATCGAACACAAAAGAACCAAAAATCAAACAAAAACTAAAAAAATCATCTCTAACAAAGATGCAGACGAGGCCCACAAGGAATAAAAACATCACCCATGAATCTTGCCCACCACTTGATTACTAAAGCCAAAATAAAAAAGGGTAAGTTACACAGTTGGTCCCTATACTTAAGACATATTACGGATTTAGTCCCCTTATACCGGGGATTTTTGTCATTGCTCCCCAAGGTCGGTTTTTGGTGCCCGTTTGGTCTCTCGAGTTATACGTAACTCTTGTTACTTTAACTCGTTATCTCCCCTATTTGACTTTCAAACATGGTTTTTTTTGTAATTTTTTTTCATTATTTCACCGTTTGTCTTTGACTCATAATTCAAAACAACAACCTTTATTAAAGCCATTTTTTTGTCTTTTTTCAATTCCACCATTGGCCCCTAAGATAATTTTTTGTCTCTTTCCACTTTTCTGTCTTATGCCATCCAACTAACTAACTTATCCCTGGGTTCCACGTCCTTACTACACTTTTGTCTATATCTGATTGAAATTCACAAAGCCGTGACTCAAACAAACTAAATTCTACTGTTACACTTTACATCCCTTTATTTGTTATTAAAATTTTGATTGGCATTCTTAATTACATGTCTAACGACATATCAAAAGTAATTACACAGATAGATACCCGAATCCTCAACTGGTCTATTATATCTGACGTCCTCCTCGTCATGACCATTGTAGGAATATTAGGAGTAAATTTAAACATAGGTTAGGGGGTTAAGTGTACATTGTAATTTAGATTAGGAATAGACTATAACTAGGATTAGTTAATCTTGCCTTGCAAGGCAAGGAGTTTTCTATTTGATTTAGGAAAGTTTTCTACCCCTCATCCCTAGAAATAGAGATGAGGGGGGATGCTAGTTATTCATTCTTCTTCCTCGTTGTAATAGCTTTATTAGGGATTTAATAAAGGTTTGGTACGAGGGTATAACATGTGCATATATTTTTCGATTCTTTATAGTCTCTCGTGTGTGCTACTTGTGCTCGATACAACTCGTGATCTAGCGTTCCACGATCGAACTTCTGGTTTGTTGTCGAAATCGTCCAACAAGTAGTATCAAGAGCCATAGGTTAGTTGTGGTCTCCGAAGATCGAGTGCTAGATCGAGGTTCCGAGTCGTTCGAGGTATCGAGGTTTGGTTTCGGGTTTTGGAACCTGTTGTTTGAGTAGCGATCGCACGAGAAGCAGAAGACGAAGTGTAAGAGAGTCACGTGATTGTTGTTTTTCAAAAACAAAGAATTTGATCACATGGGTTATAATACTACAAAGTATGTCAAGGGTATTCTCTTAATTATGAGAGTTGTTTTTGTTTTCTAAAACTACTTTTGGTATCGTTTTTTTTTGTTTTTTTATTAAAAAAAAGGAAATGATTAATTGGAGGATCTTGTTGCGGGGATAATTTTTTTTCTTGCGGTTCAAGTTACGATTGTGGTTTGCTAGGGTTTCAAGTTAGCGATCGAGTTTACTTGTTCGGAATCGAGGGTTTAGGGTTTTTCTAATAAATTCGATTTGCAAGAAGGGTTTATAGCAACAAGGGGAATATTGCACACGGCTTGTGAGGCTTGTCAGTAAAGTTGGTTAAGAAACAACTTGACAAGGTTTTTAGCAAGGAAAAGAAGAATGGCTAGTTCGATAACTAGGTTTGACATCGAAAAATTCGATGGGAAGAATGACTTCGGGTTATGGCAAATAAAGATGCGTGCTTTAATGGTACAACAGGGATGTGATGCTGCATTAGAGACATTACCCGTGGACATGGAAGCATGTGAAAAGGCTGCTTTGATGAAGAAGGCATACAGTATCTTGATTCTATGCTTGGGAGACCGGGTTTTACGGGAAGTTACCAAGGAAACAACTGCTGCAGGAATTTGGACGAAGCTAACTAGTCTGTATATGACTAAGTCTTTAGCAAACAGACCGTATCTGAAGAAGAAGTTATACACATACTATATGAGTCCAGGTATGAAGCTAGGTGATCATATAGATGAGTTTAATAAGTTGATACTTGAATTGGCGAATATTTTTATCGAGATTGAGTTGATGCGGATAGGAAATTATAGTTACTTGCATCGTTTGCCATCGTCTTATGAAAAACTTTATGGGAGGACATTGTGTATGGATGGAATCCTTGGACTAGGAGGATGTTCTGGGATTCTGAATTTAAAGGGCGTTGAAGAAAAGAACTGAAGGCACAAAGGAAGATAATGGTGACGGGTTATATGTAAGGGGAAGGTCAGATCATTCAGGTAAAGATCATTCAAGTGGAAGTTTGCGGTTCAAGTCAAGGGGTGGAACTGGTAAACTCAAGTGCTTTATATGTCATTCAGAGGGTCGTCTAAAGAGAGAATGTCCAAAGAAGAAGTCAAGTGGGTTCGTCAAGAAGGGTAAGCGTGATCAGAATTTAATTCTTTCTTTGGGGGTTTTTTTTGGAAACAAGGGTAACGCCTACTTTGGAGAAGCCTTGGCGGTAGTCAGGAATGATGAGATGACTGATTTGTAAATGGATTAAGGTGGGTCTTTATATGACAACATGGGGATTTTTGTATGACTTTAAGGGTTTTGATAGTGGTTCTATTCAGTTAGGTGATAACAGGACATGCACTATCAAAGGGACAGGGAAAGTGAAGATACAGTTGCATGATGGATCAAGCTTTATACTAGAAGATGTCAAGTATGTTCCAGGGTTAAGAAGAAGTTTGATTTCATTGGGTACTCTTTGTGGGAAAAAGAGGGTTATACTGTGCAGATGCAGATGGGTAGAATCATGGTGATCAAAGGTTGTCGGGTTATGATGACTAGATCAGGAAAAAGAACTGTGTTGGTGTAATTGGAAGCAAAAGTGATGACTTTTAGTGTACAAAAGCATGGAGGTCAAAAAACAGTTGGGCGGTCAAAACAACTTGCGTCATAACAAGTTGGGTTCAACACTTGGTCATGGTGTTGAAATGATGATTCCATGGAGTACAAGATGATAAACGTGTTTGGTTTGAGGTGGAAGTGCAGGGAGCTCAAGGGGATCGTGAAGTTGAGGTTTTTCAGGTTAGTAACAATGATACTGCAGTGGCTCAAAGGCGGTTGGAGGACAAGCAACTTGAAGAGAAAGTTATAACACGGACTGCTTTGATTAAAGGAGCAGAAAAATTGCACCTTGGTATAAAGGGTGTGGGGACTATCATTACGGTAACCGGAGTACAGAGTCAAGAGGGTATTGTTGCCGAAAAGAAAGTAATGTAAAGGGAGTCTATGAAGCTAAATTTAGGGAAATTACTAAAAGTTACATGCTGGTCGAAAGAGTGGTCATCGCGGTTCGAGGTTCCAGCATGAGGAAATGATGATGAGTATCGGTTATGTTTAAGTGTTACTCCTAAGGTGGAAATTGTAGGAATATTAGGAGTAAAATTAAATATAGGTTAGGGGTTAAGTGTACATTGTAATTTAGATTAGGAATAGAATATAACTAGGAATTGTTAATCTTGCCTTGCAAGGCAAGGAGTTTCCTATTTGATTTAGAAAAAGTTTTTACCCCCTCATCCCTATAAATAGAGATGAGGGGGGATGCTAGTTATTCATTCTTCTTCCTTGTTGTAATAGCTTTATTAGGGATTTAATAAAGGTTTGGTACGAGGGTATAACGTGTTCATATATTTTTCGATTCTTGGTAGTCTCTCGTGTGTGCTACTTGTGCTCGATACAACTCGCGATCTAGCGTTTCGCGATCGAACAACGGGTTTGTTGTCGAAATCGTCCAACAACCATCTTCCCTATCTTCATAACTGTCGTTACTTTAACTCGTCTCCCCTATTTGACTTTCAAACATTGCTTAAATTGTAATTTATTTTTTTTCATTATTTCACCGTTTATCTTTGACTCATAATTTAAAACAGCAATCTTTACTGAGGCTATTTTTTGTCTTTTTTCAATTCCACCATTGGTCTCTAAGACAATTTTGTCTCTTTCCACTTTTCTGCCTTATACCATCCAACCAACTAACTTATCCCTGGGTCCCACGTCCTTACTAAACTTTTGTCTATATTTGACTGAAATTCACAAAGCCGTGACTCAAACAAACTAAATTCTACTGTTACACTTTACATCCCTTTATTTTTTATTAAACTTTTGATTGGCATTCTTAATTACATGTCTAACGACATATCAAAAGTAATTACACAGAAGGATACCGGATCTTCATTGCAGGAATCCCCTAACTCTCTGTTAGATTCTTCATCCCCATCTCCATCCTCCCCATAAACATGCATATCATTATCTTTCCATTCAAACCTTTCGTCATACCATTATGTTTCCATCTTGGATACTCACTAAGGTAATGTCTCTAATTTCTTTTAACAAACTCACCCCGTGGAATTTCCCATTAACGCTAACCCTAAGCTCCTCAAGTATCAAACCTTTGTTAATCGTGTGTATATTCAAGGTGCCATAAGTCATGTTTTAATTTCCTTCCATTCTACAATTATGTAACCCCATAATAGTACCATGTATAGCCGTTATTTTTTTGAATATGTCTCCCCCCCGAAATGAAATTGGAAGCCCCAACATGTTTATCCAAGTTATCTTACCCGCGATCCTATGGAAACTCCCACCACTCCTAAGCTTGTGCATCAACCTTCTTAGTTTTTGCTCGTTATATTTTGTACATTACACCCGTCGTCTTTTCGTTTTTTGTTACCACCATGACTTCTACCCCCCTCCCCAAACAATCTTACTTCAATCTTGATAGGGCCTTGTTCTTCACACAATACCAGTAACTTTGACAAGAAACACATTGCCTTTACCTCCCCTACCACACTTCCTCCCAATACCTCGTCATTAGTCTCGCTTTCTTCTACTACATGGTGCCTTTCTTTCCTTTCCATTGTTTTTCCCATCATGTGTTGTGCCTTTCTGTTTTGGTTGACTGTTCCCCTACCTCATGCATCTTCTTATCATTATAACCCACATGCACTTTCAAAGAGTTCTCACCAATCTTAATTTTTTGTAGCTGACTCAACAAAATGTCCACGTAACCAACAATCTTATAACCTACAAATTTGTACCTCATAGCATTACGAAGTTTCCTTTGTGCCATGAACATGTCGAACATCGTATTGTAATTCATAAAAATCATCCACAATTTGCACATCCCCCAATCCTATGGGAAGCTGAATAACATGAACGAAACCGTTGAGTTACATTTCACACTAGTATAATTAGTCCTTAAATGCTTGCCATTGTATTTCCTTATAATTCTGACATGCCTTGATCTCTCACTCTTGAAATTTTTATGAAAACTCTCACTCTCTCTCTCTGAAATTGGTAAACCTAATTTTCTCTGTCACATACTCTTTTCTTTTACTATAATATCTTTAAGTAAACTCAATTCTCTTATATAATCTCATATACCACATGTTAATTATATCAACATAAGTGTCATGCAAATTATCATTATGCATCAAAATAAAGATGAATAAAAAATTGAGCACCGCAAGTATAATAAGGCCAAGTCCCTTGTTCATTAGCTGCTTCAATTTACACCATATCAGTTAAAACTTTTTACGTCATCTTATAATATCCTTTTCTTTGATCTTCCCTAATTTCACCATATTTTAGTGTCATGTTCTTAACATATTCTAGGATCTCTTTCTCGATTCATCAATTTTGACTATCACTTTGGAATTATTGTATTAGTATGTTGGTGGTAAGGTTTTAATAAACAAAGATTACATGGATAAATTCTTGAATCATGTAATCACTTTTTTAACACAATATTTTGACCTTATTTGGTGCTTTGTGTTACACAAAATTCGTATTAAGATAAGACAAGAGGACACTCAAATTCTAGGCACAAGATGTTAGTACTTAGTAGTATGTCTTATTGGGCCAGGTTGAGATTGACATACATTTCGTTCGTGACCAGGTTTCCGTAGGGCATGTTCGTGTCTTACATGTCCCTTCTCGTTACTAGTTTGCGGATATCTTCACTAAAGGACTATCATATGCGTTGTTTGATGATTTTAGATATAGTCTGAGTGTCCGTCCATCTTCCGCTCCAACTACGGGGGCTGTTAGTAGTATGTATTATTAGGCTCATGTATGTATTTCGTTGCTATTGGGTCTAGCCTATCTAGCTCATGTATTATGTATTTTATACTCATTTGGTTAACCATAATGAAAATACGAGAACAATATAATTCTACACAAGAAAGAGAACAAAAATATGTATAATTTTTTTGTATTTGTTCATGTGAAACGAAAGACCAAACATTTGATGTTCATATAATAAACAAGTGACTTTTGGATGAAAAGTCACACCTTATCATGAATGGTCACACATTTTGATGAAAACTAACCAACTTTCAAATAGATTTTAATGACACTTAAATCAAAACAGTTTTTCAGTTACTATTTAGTATTGACAACAATCACATCTTTTAAATGGCTGCAACATCTTAGTGACGAATTTTCTGTCACAAACTTTTGCCATTCATCATACAAACGTGCACTCCGCACCTACGAACTCGTATTAGAACTTAACTTGAAATCTTTTTGATCTCGAATAAATAACTATTACAAAAAATATTCGATGACACTAAAATCACCAAGAATTAAATCCTAAAGTAATTTTTAAACGAAAAGCTAACAATTAATTTTGCTGCAATTGGGAATATTTAAATCGCAAAACGTAGTTCGGGTTTATAAAATAAAACTATTAGTATGGTCAATCGTATTTTGATTATCTGCCGAAAATTCAACCCATGTTACGAAACAAAAACAATAAAAATGTGTTTGTAGGAAGGGAAAATTTCCTAATTGCCCCAAGAAGTATGTGACTTTGCCTAAATGCCTCATGCGACTTGGATTTTTCTTAAATGCCCCATGCGACTTAAACGACTAATGCGACTTATGCAACCTCTGACAAATTTACCAAAATACCCCTATTCTGAAACAAAAAAGTACATCAAAGTCACATACTTCTTGAGGCATTTTGAGAATTTTCCCAAAAAATATGATGTCTAATCAAATGTGTAACGACTTGATATCTTCTACGAATACCTGAAAAATTATTGTTTTCACAGGATATGATTATGTACTTGGAAATAAAACAAAGTTTAAGGCCTACATATTTTGTGTGTTTGCTGAAGAATACAATGTAGAGAATAATTTTATCTCTAAAAATCCGCAAGTGATTTGTGACTATTCTTGTTATCTTGTAGCAATAATCACAACGGCGAAAAGTATGTATATCAAACACCACAAAGACATGTTGTGTTCTCGCATTTGTTTCTCCACGCTTTTAGAAAATACGCAAAGCTTTATTAAATCGTTAGTAGTGTTAAGCGTATAAAAATTATTAGGTTAATAGTCAAAAACTAGATAAACAATCAGCTCAATCTTCACACTCAAAAGTATACTGACTTTTTCAGTTTTCTTTTTTACTTATAATCATAAAAAATGGGATCGTATTAAAGAATGAAAACGCTAAGAAAGAAAATGACGTGAGAAAATAAGATACTAAAACGTTGATTAGAGAAGCTTTCAGTGATGAAGATGAAGGTGACCTTAAGATTAAATAGAACTGTTAGGATTTTTTGAAAAATTTCCCCACATGAATGGAACACGAAATGATTTGTGCCTGATTCGAGTAATTCTTTGTGTCCTTCACTTTTAAAAAAGATGAAATTGGTGAAAAGGGAACACAATTCGATTCTCCATTCCCATTCTTCATGTCAACCAAACTATGATTTGTCCACACTTAAAAATGTGGACATCAATTTGTCGCACACAATTTTATTCATGCTTCTTCTATGTAGAAATTGTTTGTATGTAGTTCACGATGTCTCAAGAATACATTACGAGTTTACGTACGATAAAGCTAAGGTAGTGTGGGCATTTATAAATATTATCCATTAACACAAAATTAAGACACGTGAAAAACTAATGTGCTTATTACAGTAAAAAAAAGATAGCCAATTTTCTTTTTATTTTTGTAGTAGTGAAATTTCCTTTTTATTTTCTAAGGACGTATGAAAAAGCCCGCCAAAATACGCTACAAACGAGATAGATACTGATGCCTTATGTTCCGAAGACTAACTTAACACATCGGATTGTGGGGGCTTGATGGTGTACTCCATCTTATGGCCGGAGCCCAGCCTCTGATGCTGTACATGTGACGCTTCAAAGTGTTCATTAGCGTAAAGTCTAGCACGCTACCATATACATGAAAGACACACATGGGTCAAAGTAAAACATTAAGAAATACAATGACCAGCCAACAAAGTTAGAAGCATTTCTGTCTCTTTAAACTGGTATATATACATGCTCCTCATTCATGGAAAAAACATCCTTAAAACACACACAAAGTCTATCTAGCTAGGGTTTTTGATGACACCATTGATAAAAATGAATATGAGCTTCCAAGCTCTAGGGTTTCTTTTAATTATTTCCCTCATCCATGCACAAGCCTCTACACTTCGATATACTTTTGTGGTAATATAGTTTCGTTACTGTGGTTTCGTTACTTGCCTCCTGTGTCTGTAATGTTGCTACTAGGGTCACCAAATTGGTGGATCGGGTATTTAGGTTAAAACAGGCTGAACTTAAATATGTACGCAGGAAATAGACTTTGGGCAACTTTCAACCAGTGTCCTTTTTAGCTGAACTTGTTCTGACCTATCTGAGATTATTCACATCACACATCGACACATTTTTTAGGTAAGGTGGTCGAATATGCTGCATCTAGGTTCTAATCTAATAATCGCCTAATCCCTATTTGTATATTTAGATGTATTTGACAGACTTGTTAATAAGGGGAAAAAGCTGGTTTCTTCCAATTGCTTG
Source organism: Tanacetum coccineum (assembly GCA_026074375.1). NCBI lineage: Eukaryota > Viridiplantae > Streptophyta > Magnoliopsida > Asterales > Asteraceae > Tanacetum > Tanacetum coccineum. The sequence continues at coordinate 37,387 of BQNB010053688.1, forward strand.
TAACACAGACAATTAGTGATGTATGGCATGTAAGTTTACACACTAATTTATATTTCCATTAAAAACTTTCAATTGAGTGACTCTTTAATTGTTTAAATCTAACATAACAGGGGTTATATCTGGGGTACATCATATTTTTCGTTCAATCAGCTTTGATGATTGATGGTTCAAGAGGTATAAGAAATGCGCTTACATAGATATGTTGAATACTTGAATCCACAACTGTATAGTGGTTTTCATGATGTTTTATATTTGTTTGTGATAACCTTTACAGATCGCAACAATCCGTTCCCCCGAATTTGGGGCTGCTTAAGAAGATCTTTATGCTTGTGAACTTTGCTTATACACTTATCGTCCTGAACTACTCAGGTGTTGGTTTCATGGTTAGTATTGTTTGACTTTCGAGCTCGAGTGATTGCCTTTCAAAATTCACTTGTGGCGTGAAGGCCGGATTGTTTAATGCTTTCATTTTCGTGCAACAGGTACTTAGCCTACATGAAACACTCACAGCATACGGAAGTGTATGCTACATTGGAACGTAACTATTATTCCTGTTGTAGTGATTCTTCTTGGTAATGTAATCAAAAGAAAGCCGGCTAAATCCAAAGCATGAAAAGAACAATGATAAAAAGATCATTTCACTTGAAAATATATATGCCATCATCTACATTGTCCATAGGGTTACAATTCTAGAATCCATGTTAGTTTTTAATATTCAGTTAAACGTTACTTGTTTTTCGAATCTTGTAGTGTACTATATATGTTTATCTGATACAACCATTTTTTAAGGTATGTTTTTTCTTTATCGAACCATGAACAATTAAAGAACAAATTTAGCTCTTAATAAAAAACATGAACACTCTGGATTTAATTAATTCACATGTGAATATAGTAAATGTGCATCATAGTCCTCAAGTTATTTAGTGAATTTCTTTCACTTATAAGAATACATCAAACAAAATTGTTTTCAAATTTCGGAACATAACATTAACTATTTAGAGTAATATCTCATACGTTAAAAGTAATAAAACGTGAAATTAATCATTTAGAGTAATATCTCAGGTGATATTAGGGGTGAACATCGGTTCAAAACCAAACCGAATCGACAAAAACCGAACCGAACCGAAAACCGAGTTTGAGGAAAAACATGAACCGAACCGACAGAAACCGAACCGAATAGATAGTTTAGGCGTATTTTTCTTGGTTTTAACCCGAATCGAACCGACAAAACCGAAACCGAAAACTATAAATATACAAAACCGAAAACCGAACCAAAATGGTCGGTTCGGTTTCGGTTTTCAGTTATTTTTGCTTTGCCCTAGGTGATATAGCCATACATGAATGATGTGTATTTTTGCTTATTCTATTCCTTTATCACTTGTGATATTACTCATATGTAAAATACTAGAATTAGTGTTACATTTATTGTTTTATCACATGCATTACTCATATGTAGAATACCAGAATTAGTGTCACATTATATTATTTTATCACATGAGATATTACTCTTAAGTGACTAAGAACAGCAATTTAAATACTCTTCATCTTCCTTACAGTATTATATCACAAGAGATAAATAAGTGTCACTTACAAATAGCAAAATGAATAAAAAAGAAGCAAACTATAAAAATAAAAACTTGATGCATTCTTAAAATCAAACAAGTGTTTGCATTTCTTTTGAGTAAAATAAGAATTTGCCTAAAGAGGCTAAACCCTTTAAATCCTACTAACATTATAATATCACAAGTGATAGATAACAATGATTACATGTTAAGACTTTAAAAAATAACCACAATCAGTGTCACATTATATTGCTTTATCACATATGATATTAATCATAATATGGAATACCATAACTAGTGTCACATTATATTGCTTTATCACATGAGATTTTAATACTATTTAGAGTAAATTGCAAAAATCATCTCTGTGGTTTGTAGTTTGTGTCACTAATCATCCCTAGCCGATACTATTGGCACTAATCGTCCCTCAGTGGTGAAACGTTCAACAAAAATCATCCCTAGAGGGATGATTTTTGCAAAACTTTTTGCAAAAATCATCCCCAATAAGGATGATTTTTGCTGAACATTTGTCACTCAGGGATGATTAGTGCCAATAGTATCGGTTAGGGATGATTACTGCCACAAACTATAAACCACAGGGATGATTTTTGAAGTTTACTCTACTATTTATTTATCACTAGTGATATTACAATATCGGTGGTTATAAGTATTAAGCCACTGGTGAATATTAGTTAATAAAAGTTCACATTTATTTATCACTGGTGATATTACAATGTCAGGGGTAATAATTGTTAAGCCACGTGTCAATCTTAGTTGATAAAGGTTATATTTATCACCGGTGATACTACAATCTGAGGGGTGATTAGTGTTAAGTTACGAGTAAATCTTAGTTGATAAATGTTATATTTATCACCGGTGATATTATAACCTTTATCAACTAAGATTCACTTGTGGCTTAACACTGATTACCCC